>JACXGJ010003703.1:0-51441 GCA_016801105.1 Esox niger | reverse complement strand
GGGTGTCCAACACGGGTCATTCTGTTACTGAGGAGTGTGTTGAGTGGGTGTCCAACACGGGTCATTTTGTTACTGAGGAGTGTGTTGAGGTGGTGTCGCCTCTCATTGTACTGGCATCTGCGCTCAGTGATATTCTCTGCATTTGGCACTAGTCATGTCCTAGTCTTTAGGTGACCTCAGCTGCCAGCAGCCTGAAAACCCGGGAACAAATCGTGTATACTGGAGTTAGGATGTCAGAACGATAACAATGTTATGAACAGCCATCAAGAATATCGATCTGTCTCTATCTACTCTCCCTTTGTGTCTTCTTGCTTGCATCTCAGCTGCAACACTAAACCAGCAGAATGACACAAATGACAGTATTTGGGGAAAGTGGCATTAGAGCCCTTTTATCTATAGAGCTGGTAGATGGTTGATCGCTAGGGGGAAGGCAAAGTGCATGTGGGATGGTGTAATGTCATGTTTTCTTTTGAGTTTTTCAGTAGCTCAGGCCTCCTCTCATCAGTTAAAGCTCCATGGAGTAGTCAAATGGTTGGGAGCAAGTGGGTCCCCGTCTTTCAGGGAGGAAACTTTGCCAACGCTCTCAGAACCTGCAGTGAAACTCAGACCACCAGAAGAACTGGATTCATATTAATCATCCTCTTCCGGGGAGTAAAACTTGTTGTTGGACATGTTTGAATAATTATATACAATGATAATTATACCTATTTTTCATATTCCTCTGAGCAGAGGTACCTTTTCATTACATTTGTTTTGCTTGTTATTGCTAAAACACAAAATGCATTGATTGAAACAGAAACCTGTCACGATTGCTTGACTTTCTTTGGATGAAAATTTGTCTGCCTCATCCGCATACCTTTCATTTCCCTCTAGAAAATGACAGGAGGGAAATTGAATGGGGCATATCATTAAACCGAAGGAAAAAATAGAAACAAATGAAAAGAAAGGAATGGATAAGAGACTGTAAAGGAGTGGAATGATATACAGCCCTTAGGGGTCCAATATGTATACTAGCAGAAGACAGTTCGTACTGTACTTTCGTGACCCATTTTCACCTATCTTTTCTGATTGAATACTTGTCACAGTGTGAGGAGTTGATGTGGCATTGACCTGCAAAAATCATCCTCTTTTGCTAGCATGTTTCTGATAATGAGAGACCGTTTATCATGCTTCCGCATTGGTTAGTTAATTTTAGTTAGTTTCACTTCATGAATTTCACCACATATGATTGCCAATGTCTTATTATTTACTGTGCCTGTCAAGATCACCTGCAGTGAAGCTATTTTTATAATTAAAAACAATTGTTGGACAAAATGTTTTCATCTACATTTCAAATTGCAATGTTGCTCAGAAATCTGCTCTTATGGCGTTTCCTAGCAACTGGCGCGTTCCTCGGCTGAAATGTTGCTAATGCCTGACAGATCTTATAATGCCTGAATTGATATTTTAAGAATCAAGAAACCGCATAGTATATTATATAAATGTGTCAGTTGAAGGCAGGGAAAAACGACTGCCCCCTCTCATTACTGTCCAAAAGCATATGGCTGACCATGGTTCTGCAGGTCTTGTCTGTATACAACAGGATTTCTCATGGTTCTCAATGGGAGCATGGCAATCTTCATGGTCAGTGTTTGGGTTCACCAGAGGTATGTGGTTGAAACAATTTTGAAAAATCATATACAGAAGATGTTATATATATATATATATATATATATATGTATATATATATATATATATATATATATATATATATATATATATATATATATATATATATATATATATACATATATATAGATATATATATGGCAGACAGATGTACAAGCCTTCACATTGAGATACCACCAATGAGATAGCCTGTCACATCCCAGAGCAGCTCAAACAGTGCATGTCATGTATCCATGTTAATCCAAATTACTTGCTTTAAAATAAGCCACGGATTCTTCGCTTGATAAGGAGAAGTGTGTCAATACCATTCTAAATATTCTTTGGGATCTTCGGACGACGGCGAAGTCAATGACGTCGCACGCAGCCAGTGGCCGATGCAAGGAATGTCTCAGTATGTGAACGCACCCTGCCTTCCTGTAATTGGTTCTGTCCTGCCCTCTATCCACGTGGTGACAAGGATAGACAATTGTTTGCTAGAACTGCTATAGGTTTCATTAGAAATCATACCACAAATAATTATATCAATGTGAAACTCCGTAACAACAATGTACACCTCCTTGACAACAGAGAGGAATAGCAGATAAGCTGCAGAGTGACTGAGTGAGTCATTGTGCATGAAGATAAGAGACCTGCAGCTAATAAAAGCTCCTCTATTGATCTTGTTTAGGGACAGTAAAATTGTACAATGTAGATTACCTAATAACACCACAATGCATTGAATAAATTGTATTGTTTTCAGGTGAGTATAACTGAGTATTCTTCTTCAGGCTAAATGTATAATCTTCAGTGTGATCAATTGACTAATGTTGCGATAAGCCCTCCAGTTTGAATGTTCCTCTACAGATTATTACCTCCAGAATGGCACAGTTGCAGATTTTGGTATTGCTATCCTCCATGTTGTGGGTCATCAACCTCCCAAGCTGTTGTACAGAATATAGTTTGACAACATCAGCCTATATCTCTAGCAGGGATATTTAATTTAAAACGCTTAACACACATTTTGCCTCTTTCCAATCTGATCGGTGATTCTTCGACCAAGAATCTTACACTTCAATATAGCTTAATATTTATATGTTAAGTGGTATGATATTATTCATCTCGTATCCATGTTCAACTCAAAAGACTAGGATTCTGTGTAAAAACAGAAGCTGTACACTACAGAAACAACACAAGGTCTTTAGGGAGAGAGGTTGTGCACAAAATGTTTCAGTACAAAGAGTAATCTGGAAACATGTTTTTATTTCTGTAACCTTTGTATTTGAATCATCATTCCCCCCAGTATACACTGAACTGTCCCTTAATAATTATAATTAATTTCACGTAAATAATGTGTCAAACACGATAGGTTTTATAGTCCTGGGATATATTGCTTGGCGAAGCGCATTTCAGTGATGAAAATGGTGGGTTCAGCAAATATTCTGGGAAAATTGCTTCAGCACAATTGTTAACAATCAAAATTCTCTGTAGAAAAAAATATGACCAGATGCCTTTTGATAACATCCTCCTATAGAAAAACTATTGACAATATAAGGAAGAGCAGCAAACTACTTTGTCTTATTCATGTTAAACTGCACAACCATTTTTAAACTGCACAAAAAACTGTACTGTGAAACATCACAAATTGGAGCTTCAAAGTCAGTTGTGTTGATTACAGACACTGTTATGTTGTCTGATGTTAACATGTTATTTAATGAATTATTATTACATCATTGTAACACTGGGATTGATTAAACATCAACAGTAAAGATTTTGAAATAATTTCTGTTGAGGCATTTGAGGCAGGCATACAGCCAAATGTTAGAGCACTTGTCCAGTAATAAAAAGGTTGCTGGTTTATGGTTTATTTCTCGGAGCCAACAAGGACAGAAATCAGTTGTTGTGCCCTTGAGCAAAGCCAATTCACCCTAAAGTCCCTCTGAATAAGTGTCTACAATATGATTAGAATGCAATCTGTGTGTTACAGCTGTCATCTGCATTTACACTGACTTTTCTTTATACAGTCATCAATATTATTGTAATATTTTCACAATAACAATATAATCACAGTTAAAATAAGACAAGTAGAGCAAAGACCATGTTAAATAAAACAAAAAATGTAAAAACTACAGTATTGTAAAAATGAGCAGACATGGTTTGGAGAGCCCCATCATACATAGCTTTGGTAATTGAGGATTCAGGGAAGGTGGTTTGGTCAAGTGGATGGATACAGTACACTTAAAATCTAAATTACTATAATGCTCTTCTTTCTGCATCAGTCTAATGATTACTTAAATTCAGCAAAAAGTTTAATTAGAAAAAGACACCTTAATAACATGCTTTAAGTTGTCAATCAACTCCTCTGCCTGCTATTCTAAAGTAAAATGTAACCTTCTTATGTTATGAAATAAAAATTTTGAAATATCCATGTTGGTTAATCTAAACATGGTACAGGTCTTAGAAATGTCAGGCCTCAAACAATTACAGATGTTAAATAAAACAGAAATTCAAATAGCACTGCAATCTCACGATTTATTAAATCTTTATAAAATTGTCATGGTTGTGTGTAGGCAGGACACAGGGCACAGTGTGTTTTCCTTTATGACTTAACAACAACACACCAAAGAGCAGTACAAATTGAAAATGAAGCGCAGCAAACAGAAACAACTAATTCACAACTAACAAAGAATGATCACAAACTGAAAGCCCAAAAGGACAACTTAAATAGGGTCCCCAATTAGAGGCAACGTGGGGACCCAGTTAGAGGCACCTCTGCAGTCAGGCCCTGACTGTGGCCCCCAGGCGCATAGAGATGCCTAGAAGCCCAGAGCAAGGATCTGAAAAAACTTAACACAAGAAATCATTAAGTTTGGAATGATATCTCCAAAACACTAATAAACCCCAGCTTCTTTCAGGAGTCACAGTTTGACTTCAAAGTCCAGTGCATCTTTGGACATGTTTGTGCATGCTTATCTGCCTGAACACCTTAGTCGCGCAGCAACATGGTCATCCCTACAACAACAGTATTTGCCAGCATACTCTCTGGGCAGATAACAGGCTAGCAGCACATATTGAGCTTGACTTATCTCTCTCAGGCAACAGGGAAACTGTCCATCTCTTTTTGCTTATTGTCCATGATAAGCCGAGACTAGACACGTTCATGCTCTGAGCATCCCCATAAACTGCTGTCTTGTACAAGCTGTGGTGTGATTTGATTTTAATTCAGCCAAGAGATAACAAGACACAGGGATGGGAACTTTTCTAATTAGGTAGCTTGCTGAAAGCAAAGCACAATTTTTTATTTCTCTGAAGGTGTACTTATCATTAGGTGTTCGTTCTCAAAGCTAAACAAAACATGATATTATTCTTTTTTAAATGTTTTTCTCTCTTCCATATTCTGTAATGTGGGGCTGAGCCTATTTGGGGAGCCCCTTGTGGTTTCTGTTTTTTTTACATTCATTTAGTTATTTAGCAGTGCTTGGATAACAATGAACAATTCTATGTTGAACACATAGCTTCTTATTAGATGTGCTGTGGAGACAAGTGGTTCTTGAATGTAGCTCTGCAGTCAAACCCTGACAAGGCAGGCCTGCATTCCACCAAAGTTACTCCGATGTGATTTTGTCAGTGATGTTGTCAGTGATGTTGTCAGTCTTGTTTCCAAAGGCCTTATCAATCTGGTTAGGATACACAGCATCATGGAGTCAAGTACCAGTAGATTTTAGTCCCAAATCTTTCTGACTCTGCAAGGATCTTCCAGCAGGATAAAACATTGTAATCCAAAGCATTTCTTCACACAAAAATGTCTCACTAACCACAGAATCAAGCATTTCCAGTCCCCTGATTTAAATCCCATTGAAAACCTTTGGGGTGAGCTGACAAAGTCCACAAGTGAGGACTTTTTCATATTTACCAATGGTGCTAATAGTTCTGGAGGCCCCTTTATATATAAATATGATGAAGTTGTTTTCTAAAAGTCTCTAATTGTTATTTATCTGTAATTTCTGGGAAGGTCATTGGTTTCAGTCCACCAATAATTTTTTATGTACAAACCCAATTCTAGGATCACTCCACAGCTAGCTAACATTACCAACGAGGGTGGGCAGGTCTGTTACAAAGCAGAGGACCACAGTGTTGCACCAGTCTTGCAACTGTTATCACAGCAGAACAATGATGTCAATTTCAACAGAGTGCTTTCTAATCTTCTGACTAGAGGGGTTTTGATCTTGTAAAGGGGATATGCTTGTTCCTGTTCCAATTGATTACAGAGAAGATACCGAACAAATTAACCAAGGATCTGTGGAATACTAGATTTGGATTTAATTGCATAAAGGAACATGTAATCTTGTTTTGCGTCTTTAGTTCTATAGCCATGCCTTGCTATTTGAGTCCAATTGGTCTTGATAGCCTGATCAAAAAGCCACTGCAAAATGTGTAACCCATGCTCTGGATGTGAAATGTGTCCCTCTGGATTTTTTACTGAAATTACAATAATTATTCAGCATTTTAGCACAGGGACTTGTGTGAAGAAGTTGAATGCAATTTATATATCCTTCTAGTAATAGAATATGTCTTTACATCTGCACCTTTTGCTTTTATTCTTTCTGGAAGCTTGGAATTTCTTGCTCAGTTATGCTTTAGGGGGTAAAGTAGTAAGATTTAGTAAAGATAGGGAGACTACTGCATTATCAATAGTTTCAATAAAAAGTGTGATTTAAATGTTTACATTTTCATAGAGCAATGGTTTCAGGATGAGCAGACAGTTAAACCTCAACAATCTCTTACTCAGCCTAAAGTCCAGAGTCTCATATGGAAAATATATAAGAACAACGATGACAATATCCAGAGTAATTTGAATTACAGGAGTTGTGAAGTGATGTGGCATCAAAAAGAATGTAGGCAGTTTGATTAGAATTTTATGGCTCTGTGTTCATACCCTTTGGATTTAAAGTAATGCACAATGACTATGGTGTTGAAGTTTATTTTAGTTGCAGCACAGTTTGTATGTCCTTCCCCCAATTTAAATATGCCAAA
This sequence comes from Esox niger, assembly GCA_016801105.1. Lineage (NCBI taxonomy): Eukaryota > Metazoa > Chordata > Actinopteri > Esociformes > Esocidae > Esox > Esox niger. The sequence goes on along the minus strand of JACXGJ010003703.1, from coordinate 44,763 downwards.
ATTATTTGTACAGATTAATATTATATACAATATAGTTCTCATGTTTAATACTTGGTTACATATACTTTGCATTCAGTCTAACAGCCATAGAAATCTACCACAAATGTAATGAAATACGGTCATGGAGTCATACAGTATATGCTATTATTGAAGGGGACTTGAAGTAACCCTCTGATATTCTGGTGGATGATGAGAACTGGCATCAACAACAGTCCACAGATGGCCTGCTAAAAATACTGAGCTTTGAATGCTTGGGCCGGGGAGGGAAAGAAAGGTTGCTGGTGTCTTGACACTTCATTTAAATCATTTAAAGTTATGCTGTCAATGTTAACGGTACAACTTATTTTCATGATTAAACTAGTGTCTATGCAACAATCATGAAAGATTGTGTCATGCAGTGGTGTGTAGTGGAAGTAGAGTTAATCGAGGGAAAGAAGCTCTACTATCCAAGAGAACCCTGTTACTAAATTACTATAATGTTATCCATTAACCATATTTTTATAGTATAGCAATAAGTCTATATCAAGCATAACTTTCTGGGAAGCTTACAACTACATAAGTATACTGACGCAAACGTTCACAGAGATCCTTGAAACTGCTTTTGGATTTGCATACAATTTGCATGCTAATAGGGCATTGTCTTTTTTCTTCATATTAAGTCCCTGTTCCTTCCTCTTTATAATCTGCCATCTCTATAATAAGGGCTCCAATCAAAAGTCCTGATAGACTAAATATGAGCTCTGGATATTACATTCAGTGAATGGAAAATATGCAAATGAGGATTTTCATAAAAATCTGCATGAAAGCATCTTTATTCAAATTTAAAATAGACTTGTCTGATCCTGTTTCCCTATCTGGGAAAATCCGCCCTCGAAATGGAAACAGACCCAATCTCAAACATCCCATTTGTTATCCACCTAATCTCACCCTCCTGTAGTACTGACCACTGTTGCATGAGGATATTGCATTGCTTAATGTTCACATTCCAGCCCAATCATGACCACAACCCTCCCTTTATACTTACAACCCAGTTCAACAACAACCATAACACTAGACCTAGATTCATATCCACAGCAGCACAGCCACAACCATCACTCTAAGCCTAACTTTGTGTTCACAAATTGGTGAACTAGTTTGATCTGCACATCCTGGTTCAACACAATCCAAGGAGGATTGGCCACTACAAAGCCAGCGGATCTCTCTGTAAACAATTATGCATACAGGTAAAAGGCAATCATGCGTGAGTGCAAAGTTATCATATGCAGTTGTTTTAAGATGAGTTTTGCGTAGATCATTTTGAATTTTGATATGGAGTTCTAGGACCTCTGTAGTTTTATTTGATGATGAAGTGCCTTCAATGTTATTGTGCATGAAAGCATATTCTTGTCCATAAAAATAAAGTTGTGTTTAAAATGATGCTATGATTGCTAACAATTCTTAGATCTCCCAACTTTTGTTGATTACTTACTCTGTCTGTGTACAAGCAGTGTTGGAAAAGTCTGTGTCACTAGACCCTAAAAAGCTATTTAGAGGACAAACAAACCATTAACCAATGAAGGTCTTTCCTTAAAAAAAGCTAAGGTGTCAGTGATTCCTACACCATCATAAAGCACTTGGAAACTGGAGGAAACTCTGACAGGAAAAGATATAAAGCCACGACAGAATCAGAACACAAGTCAACAGCTCGAGTGATAGGCGGCTCGCAGGACAATAGCTTCAAGTATAGCTTATCACTGGTCAAAGTAAGCAAGTCTCAGTTTCAACTGTGCAGACTTGCAGATTTGATAGGTCAAGTGGCAGTAAGAAAACCATTACTACGATGGCGAAATAAGAAAAAGAGGCTTGCCTGCTCTATGAAGCACCAGATGGACAACTGAAGACTGGAAGGTCTGATATACCAACAAAATAAAATAGAAATATTTAGTTAATCATGCAATGTTTTTGTTTGCCATTGAGTAGGCGAAACGATGGTTCCTCAGTGTGTGACTTCAACTGTCAAACATGGAGAAGGAAGCGTGATGTCTGGGGCTCTTTTGCTAGATCCAGATTTGGGGACTTGCACAGAGTGATTGGCACCCTGAACCAAAGCGGCTACCACAACATTTTGGAGCACCATGTAATAACCTCTGGTATATACCTAGTTGGTCATGAGTTTAATCTATAACAAGGCAATGACCCAAAACATCCTTCCAGGCTATGTCAGAATATGCTGAGAAGTAATTAACAAGACAGCAGACTTCAAATCATGGAATGGCCAACACAGTGTCCAGACTAAAACCCCATCAAGCTGGTTTGCGAAGAACTGGGCAGAAGGGTGAAAGTGCAACTTATGCAACAATGCAAAAGGTGGCTACTTTGATGAGTCAAAAACTTTGTTTGCATTTTGTTAAACACAACAATTCCATAATAAAATGTCTCCAATTGTTTATTTGTTGTCTGTTTTAATTTCAGAGTACATTGAGACATTAAACTGAAACAATTGGGGGATTCTAAAACTCCAGATGGATTTGGCTATATCCAAGGCTCTGTGTGTTTGAACAAAATAATGGTGATGACCAGTGCTTTCCCCTGGCTTTCCCCTTTTGATTGATGTGTCACAAACAGTTCAATATTGGCCGATGTTTTAGTGACATCTGTCTCGTTAGGCACACCACCCCACCTCAGTCGCACAGGATCCGTTGTTGTGATGCATTTATCGTAGGCTTTATTCTGCTGAACACAGTAAAAGACAAATGGTACGGCTAGCAGAAACAATGGCATCAACTGCATGACCAAACTCGTATGGGTTAATATGCGCTCAACTCACCTGCTCACGATAGCTTTGACCACAATTAACGTAGGTATCTATTTGCTAATCTTTTGTTGCCATGCATTACATTGGCTTACCGAGAAGTTAATTATATAAAAACATATTATCTAAAAACTAGTTTCTTCTTCTACAAAGGCAAGTGAATAATCTCTATGGACTCCAATTACCATCCAGGGGGTTAGAATTTGTTCCTCGCTGTTGTTACATTTATATTATTTTTTTCAGGAAGTGAGACAATCATCCATCTTTCCTCAAACTCACTTAGTACTGATAAAGTCATGAAATTTAACAAACTAAGCCAATGTACTTGTCCGCAACTAAAGATTAGCTAATATCTAGCTACTTTAGCTACGATCTAAGCTAGAAGCATTGCAACCATTACTGGCCACAACTTAACCCTTAGCGCAGATGTCAGGGCAGTTATTTTTGTCCTTATTCCAATAACCAGATTTTTCAGATTATTTCACCCTCTAGTGGATTTTATTATTGGACATTTTTATCATTTCTCATTTACCTGAATGAGCTCTATAAAAATAAATCTGTAGAACTGAAATATAGCTTGATTTAACTCATTTACCACAGCAGATCTACTACTGCAATGTTAATTACTCTGCATGAATGGAGAAATCATGCTGAAGGGATGGGTGTTTTGTTTAAAACTCAGTGAAGCGTTAAACCTGTACATCAATAAGTTCACTTATTATGATGAAATTATAATGGAAATTTGTTTTGGGTTATGTGATGTATTCTGGAATAGCAAAGATAGCGTATCATATGAAATGTATGGTTAGCGGACATTCTTAATTTATAGATCAATGTGATAACTCACACAATAGAATATTGGCTAAGTAATTGTTAATGTTAAGTAAATCAATGTAATTAGTCTACATTTATCGTTTTATACATATATATTTTAATATGTTTGAGATATTATAAGACAATATTTAATCCAAGCGGGACACAGCATGTCCATTTAGAGAGGGTAAAACGTGTCATGGGTCTACAAATAAAAATGAGTCATTATTAATGATACCAGGTGATATTCAGTCATCTGCATGTAGGTCAGATCCCCTCAAACACAGCTGGTAACTCAATGTGATCAGATGGTCTATGCTTCTTATTGAGTTCTGTTTGTTCAATGTACTTTTAGCTTGAAACTTGCATAATCTCAAGTTAGTAACATGTTGAAGGGGCAATATGTAAGATTTTACAAATTACACAAACCAGTAGATATCTGCAGATTCAAATATTTTTTCTACAAAATTTGAGTGACTGGCATATTACCCATCTAAACTTTCTTGCCAGCCATCATTGACTTGCACCCTCCTAATACGTGCTTTAGGCACTCGTAGTACTATCCTTCCAATGCAAAACCACCCTTGGACTAGCTAGTACTTTACCGGTCTTGAGAAGACGAGGAGGAGACAAATCATGTTATTGTTTAGAGGCAGGATTCTATACAGTGCCCCTTCATATACCTTCATATAACAAGAAGGTCCCATATCTTTCTTGCAATCCTCTCAATGTGTTTACAGTCTTATGTAGCCATTTTCTTTTGAACATCATATAAAGCTCAAGATTACCACCTTGTGGTAAATGACACATGTTCAGCTCCTACCAATTATATATTTTTACATGGCATGACAAGGTATTAAAAAATAATACAATAAAAATGTAAAACCAGATTATAGAATGAGGAGAAAACAATAAGCAAGCAAAGTACAGGAAACTAGTATATTCAATTTATAACTGACTAGAAGAATGCAAGAGTTAAATGTGTGGTTTGACTTCATGATTTCTGTTGCCAATTGAGCATTTAACCATGAACAAACATAAATACAAAAAATAGGAACCTAATTTCTCACAAACCATGAAAAATCTTTACTTTGAAACACATCTTTGGATGCATTATCTGGAATGCCCAACAGATGGCAGAATAACATTACATTTAACTACATGCAGTGTTTCTCAGGAGCAGGGTGGAGTAGCACTGTACTAGTGGAGCTAAACATCTGCTGTCACATTTTTATCATTTGAGGAAAAGCAGTTGTTTGACAATGTCATGTTCAATGTTAATTACTTGATTAGTAAAATCCACTATAAACTACTTAAATAGGCCTTTCTAAAGTCACCATAATTGAAGGAAGTCAATCCATCCAAACATAACAAATAAAAGTTAAAATTGCTGATAAGGAATCAGCTGCTGACTATAAGGGCAATGATACACAGGTATTCTAAATTGCTTCTGTAAAGTTTGAATTGCTCTTGTGATGAACAGGGGTCTGGAATATGTGGCCTGGAAATTGATTATTGATGTTTAGAAACTGGTTAGTTTGGATCCGGGTTGCTGATTGGCTAACATATTTAGTACGGAAGATTAAACTGTTTTACCTCTCCCCAACGACCCTATGGCCATGCCTCATTGCAGCATCTGCTGACAGCCTCATGACTGTCAAAGATCTCTGAAATCTTACCAGCCGTTCTGTTTATTAACACACCTCTCACTCCAGCAGGATTGCCAGTAACCACACTCTTTGAGGAAAATATATTTACCAACCAACATTCTTGACAGAGCTTGCATGTGCCCAGCTTTCCGCAAGGAGTTGTTAGTGTGCAATGTTACAAGGTTACGTCCAACCTTCTGGAGCCCCTGGGTGTTGTCAGTATGTGGAGCCCCTGGGTGTTGTCAGTATGTGGAGCCCCTGGGTGTTGTCAGTATGTGGAGCCCCTGGGTGTTGTCAGTATGTGGAGCCCCTGGGTGTTGTCAGTATTTGGAGCCCCTGGGTGTTGTCAGTATGTGGAGCCCCTGGGTGTTGTCAGTATTTGGAGCCCCTGGGTGTTGTCAGTATGTGGAGCTCCTGGGTGCTGTCAGTATGTGGAGCCCCTGGGCTTTGTAAGTATGTGGAGCCCCTGTTGTCAGTATGGGATTTAAACTCCTGGTCGCAGGGATTTTCACACTGTGCCATCCAGGAGCCTGAGTTTAATGTAGCGATAAGGACCCTCAGAGGATTATTGTACATGTCGAATGTATCACAGCTAACTGCTGTATCCAGGGACTCCCCATTGCATCATGCCTATGAGCAGCCCTTAACCATTGTATTTTAACTTCCAGGACTTTTTCCTCATGTGTAATGATTTCAAAATGGTTACTTTGATTTGCTACTTCAATATATGCCAAGCTGTTGCAATGGGAAATTAAGTTGTTACATCTGCATTTGACCCTAATATGGTGTTAGCAGCATGGCTTATGAGCTTCAGCTACCTTATCTCATAGCTCTTCTTATAATTCACACACTATTTCAATCGACTCTTTAAGTCGTATTAAAAACATACTTTTTCACAACATGAAACCTTTTATCTTACACTTCAAAGAACTGGCGTTTCATCTGTCCATCAGAAGAAACATGCTGAACGACCACATTATACAGTATCTAATGTAAAAAGCTTGTTTATCAACAAATCGGATCCCTCATAAGCATCCATTCCACATTAAGAAGATTAAACAGCTTTGCACTTATGTAAAAAATCTTAACTCCGCATAGGTCTTCGCCCAAGTAATTTTTATTCTGTGTTCATTTATTGTGGCTAGTGGTCCAGGTCACTGTTTTCTGTTCTACTTCAGGGTGTTCAATTCAGAGGACCCTCAAAGTGATATTACAGCTATATTGTCCTCTAAACTGTAAGGATGACAGAAAAATGTGCTCTCAAAAAACAAATGCTGAATCTCAGTTCTACACAAATGGGCTGATGAATTATTGGAATGTTTACCCATTAACTGATTATTATGTTTACTCATTACCCTAGTTTTTATTATTCAGTATGCCAACATTATGCCAACATTATGCCAACAATTTTCTACTTTTAATATAAACTGAACCAGTGAGAGGAAAATATCCCTCAAGCATTTTCATACCAGATATCCCTGAATTGATCATACAGATACTTATTAAATGAGGGTTGAATTTACTGTGTAAATCGAATGAAAGTGAGACCAGACTTAATGATGAAGAGGCACGATTGGAATCAGAGATCCAAAGTTGTAATAGTGATTCAGGATGGACAGACAGATTGTAGATTTTAAGATAATCATAAAGATTAATATGTGTTGTACAGTCTCCTTTTGTGATGACTGGCACCATTGTAAAAGTGAGCAAAATGTTATGATATATTGTAGTTTGTCCGCTTGATCTTAAGGGAAAAATATCAAAGAGATTTTTCAAAGAAATAATGCATATTAAAACAAGATTATTATTATTTTTTCCTAAAAAACAAGGGTCACAATTAATCTAATAGTAAAATAACTTATTGAATCTTGGAGTCACCAAGTCTCCAAAATTACAATTATGCCAACAAGCTATTTGGACCATTATGCTAACAAGCAATTCCAGAAGCCTCTCATCAACTGGATCTTATGGTCAAATGAGACAAAAATAGAGTGTTATGAGGACAAACACCAGCTGTCATTTAGAAAATAAATGAATCCTGACTGTGAAATATGGTGGTGAATATGTAGGGCTGATTTTCTTCCACTTGTCCTGGGAAACTTTTTAGGATACATGGCATCATGGGCACTGTCAAGTACCAGGAGACTTCGGACAAAAATCGGTCTGCCTTTGTCAGGAAGCTGAAACTGGGGCGTCATTGGATCGACAGGGATACAAAGCATTCCTCCAGATCCACATAACAATGGCTCATTGACCACCGAATTAAGCTTTTTCAGTTGCCATCTCAGTGCCCTGAACTAAACCCCACTGAAATCCTTTGAGGTGAGCTGAAGAGGAGAAGACACATGTGAGGACCAAGTACTCAGAGGGGTCTGGAGAGATTCTGCGTGGATGAATGGTCTCAAATTTCGGTGCGGTCAAATCATTGACATCATTTCTCATTTTTGATCATTTACCAAAGGTAATTCATGACCTTTGAAAAATACCTAATGTTTTGTACTGAACAAGGAGATCCTTTGGTGGCATCTTTGAATATTCTGTATAGAATGTTTGGTCACATAATCAAGCTTCTTCTTCAAATAGTTTGTTCACACCTTGCTTAAAAGTTACCTCAACCTGTCATAACTTGTCTTCAATATACCTCACCCTGTGTCACCCTGTCTAAATGTGATTCAGTTGTACAACAGGTCTTTTGGGGAGGAGGACTTCCTACTCTCTCTGTTTTTCCTGATCGTTTACAAGCATCAGTCAATACTGAAGTCACATTGTCCAAACGAATCACAGATTCAGCAAAAATGGAAATGTATGTGAACCAAACTGTGAACCGTTTCTCATTGCCTTCAAACAAAATGCATTCAATGAACACATTCCCCAAAATCCATGACCTCATACTCCATCACCTGCAATATATTCACAGCACATGTTTTTTTAAACGCTTACACACTGTTCCCAAAACTGGTATTCAAAACGGAATGATGGCAAATGTTAGCAGAATATTTCATTATTCCAAACACAGCTGCAGTTTCAGATAAAAACCTACCCAAGTGTTGTACACTGTATCCTATGAGAGAAACGGCAAATGTGTGAATAAACTCCAGTATCAATATACAGCCCCGGAAAGGGTTCAAATTAAGAGGCCACTGCAAATTGACTGCTTCTTTTCCTCACTAAAATATGTCCTTTTCAACTTTTTTGAAAAGTTAAGAAAAAGTTGCAGTGGTCTCTTAATTTTTTCCAGAGCTGTATCTAGGTAAGATGTCTGGTCAATGAGCAAACAGGGTATATACAAATCTATGCTTAATGTAAAGTACTGTACAACTGTGGATGCTTTTTTAGAGAGTAATACAGACGGAAGCCAGACAAACTGCACATAAATTCATCTTTATGGATGAAGTTGGATTCAACCTGGCAAAAACATGCTGCACTGAAAGAAATGTAATTGGTCAGAGAGCCACCATGGATGTCCCAGGCCCGAGAGGAGCTAACATCACAATGAGTTAAGCACTGTCCAATTATGATTTGCTATTACACAAACCTCTCATTTGCCCCTACAATGCAGAGAGGCTAGTGATCATACTATACATGTTGATGTTTGTTTGTTATTATTGCAGCCCCGGATTTTGGGGAATTTGTTGTTTAATTTTTCAAAATAAAAGTTTACTAAATGCAAAGAAACAACAAAAACTATAGATGCATTTCTGATTCATTCTTGTTCCATATACTTTAGAACAGTCAATAAAGTGAGTTGTTATTCCTACTCTATATTCAGATACTGATTTATGTGAAAACATTTCTGAAATACAAAATACATAAAAGAAATTCTAATTTATGTAATGCCTCCTGTTGTTAGAATTCTTTCAGGTCAGTGTGCTATGAATGACAATGTGTGTTTCTGAGGAGAATTGTTGCCAGTGTTATGGTTAAGCAAGCTTATTTTGAGACGTGTTTTGGTGTTTTTAATGTGTTTTGGAGATTAAGTTAACTGTTTGGCCAAGATACAAGAAGGGAAGAGTTTTACAAAGTGGTTTCAGTATTGGCCGATGCTTGTTAGCAATCAGGAAAAACTGTAATAGGCTATAAACTGTTGTCTCGCTTATTTTGTTTTTTAAACCAATAGGTTTGCAAGGTGAGACTTTTCGGGTGAAAACTGGTTAGATGGATAGTCATGTGAACAAAGGGACCTTTAAATGGGGAGAAAGTTATAACGCCATATCATTAAATAACATATTGCATCAGGCCATAAAACATGACTCAACAGTTGGTGTTATAAGACAAATAATGGTTTGACGTGTATGCTACAACTTGGACAACACAAAATATTGACCTAAGAATGTTTTAAGCTCTGCTGTACCTGAGTATTTATTAATAAATAAATTAAAAGTAATGTCCAAATTGCTTAATTTTTTTGCAATTTTGTAGCTGTTTGAAATATTATCATTATCATTAATATCATACAAACCCCTAGAAAAAAATGTATTGAGACATTTACTGATGTCTATTGGCAAGTTTATGCAATATGACATATGGTCTCATACAGTACATTGCACCTGATATTAAATCTTACAGCAATGCAGCTTAGCTTTGCGGGTAGGCTCAGTCATTTTAGGCTCAACTTATGGTCACATCCATCTAAAATCTCTTTCCAGCTGAAATCCCAGGTTGGTTTTGAAGACAAAATAAGAGTGACATTTGATTCTAGCCTGTTAAAAAAGGGAGAGCAGTGGATCCCTCTCCCTAAAGATCAATTTTGATCAGGTGAGTTCACTTTTGACACGGTAAGATCACTTTTTAAATCAGTGTGTTTTAGGAGGAGCATGTAAATGACATGATCTCATGACCAGATTCCACCATTATTAAAACATGTGCACACAACAATACCCATATTACACTTTGTTATATTTGTATTATCAAAGTGTACATATAATATTCCCATGGAATATTTTACTGTTTTGGGGGGCAAAGTAAAATATTATACCCAATATTATACCTATTAAATTACGTTACATTCCAGTAAATTGCCTGGTGAGGACATCCACTTACATAGATGGGGAAGTAGTCAAGCTTTGGTTTACAGCCTTTACGATTTATGGAGAAATACTACAGGGCCCACTGAAATATGCATTGGTTTTTGGCTGATGAGGGTTGTTGATGGCACCAGCAATGGTCCATTTGCTATAAGGCAGGGATTTTTTTATACCACCAATTGCATTATTTGAGGGACAACTCAATAAATAGCAGAGTGCACATTTAATCTTAGCATGAAAATGTAAATGTACTTATAGAACAGACTATTGCAAGTGTCAACCAACAAAATGTAACTGATGTGGAATTATTTTATTAATTCTTAATTACCCTTAAACAGAAATATTGTTATAATATTTTGCAAAATGTATCATTAAATTGCTAAATATACCCAAATGTACCCAAATGTACGTTGCAAATTGTTATTGTTGTTTTTTTGTCGTTTTTTTCCCAACTAATAGTGTTTCATTGGTGATGGATACCATTATTTTTTATTACAATATTCCAACAGCATTAGAATATATATTACATTGACTTCCATATTAAACACATACTGTGAATATTGTAAAAACACACAAGTTTTAGATCACAAATTTGATCCGGGTATGTAATCACATGAAACTTTACGTGGAAATTGGAGTAGTAGAAAACAATGGAGTAGTAGAAAACAGTGTTGAGCAGGATGCATTTCTATCTACTAGTAATATGTTAGATGATCAAGCTAACAATCATTCAATTAAATAGTTACAAAAACATGTGTAATGATTTCCTGATCCTTAATTATGCATGCTTGTCTTTGTAAATAATTAATTTCCAGTTTTGATCCTCTCCTGTGACACAGAGAACCAAGTTCTGAAATTCTCCCACAAATTGTTATTTTAATTCCAATCTAACAATTCAGATGAATAAAATATAACAATTGAATGCTGCATGTGCCAGGGCTTAGTTATTCTCCTGTAGCTGCAAATACGGAAGCAAAACAAATCTGTCCAGAATGTTTAAATAAAATAACTTAAATTACTTACTGATTTTTTTTTTACTGTAAATCCTAAATAACTTGATGCAACTTGATGTAATATGCATGTAACTACATTTTGCAGCTAAAGGTATGTGCCAACAAGCTTAAATGGATAAGTGATGAAAACATCTAACATAAAAGAATATAATGGCATTACTGATGCCTAATAAAGTTTTGGATAAGTATTAGAGCAGGCCCCTGGGATGCTTTCACTGACTCTTCTATTCCATATGGTTCTCAATCACCAGCTTCAGAGTTTAATCTGAGAGATTGAAGCTTCTCAACTGCAAAGGATTACAGGCAGGAGCACTGCATTTGGCTGCCCTGGTAATAGGCAGAGCGTGCAGTTATACGACCAGGTAAGCCACCTTCTACTAAGAATGTTCAACAGAACCTAAACATAATAGAACAGCAGACCTAATTGAAAAACATTTTTTAATACTTTATATTGTATATCATACAGACTATTAAACAAAAACAAACATTTTAAGACTACATGAAAGTATATTTCAACAGTGCCTTTGTGAGCTATATCTTTATATTCATTATATACAGAAAAGAACAGTGTAAGTCACAGTTTTAATTATTGTTTTTATATTGTGTTTTTTTCCTGTTATAAATCCGATATAAACTATTTATATCCACAAATGTCCAAAGTGGCTCATTCTAAGCAACACAAATATGCACTTCGCATCCTGAATGAGTGGTTAATGAGTATTCAATAAAAGACATTTGTAAAGTGAGCATCATCTGGTAATAGAAGTTGTCTGCAATATATGTACATCTGTGTGGAAGGGATCATTCATAACAATTTTAACAATAGAATATGTCAGGGAGTAAGAAAGACAGAAAGTGCATTGTTTTTCTTAGTTAACCGAAGACAAATGCAGTTATTTAATTCAATATAGAGACCAATTTAAAGCGGGTCAGTTCAGAGAAATAAAACAGAGATCTACACATTAGATGCTCTTGTCAAGAGTGACTTAGGGAAGTAATTGGGGTCATGTGCCTTGATCAAGGGCTTAATAACATATATTTCACCCTGTCTGCTCAGGGATTCAACCCAGTGACCTATCAACACTAGGCTATCTGCCACCTCTAGGATGAGCTCAACATGTAGAAACCTCTGAGAAAACACTGAATTATACTGATCAGTCGAGTGGAGTCCATACAGAGGTTTAGAGTCAATGTCACTAGCAAGTCTTTACATTGTCAGTGTCTATGGACTGGTCGGCTCTTCCACTGGACTCAAATGGCAGCTGGGTATTTCCTCTGATGCCTGTCTCTCTACTTTGCTCTCTGGTCTCTCACATGTAACAGTCCCAAGCACCTTGGCACTGTGCTCCTGTGCTTTCGCTCTCAGTGCCGCGATGCTGTTCTCCCTTAGTTCCTCTTTGGAGATCGGTGATTTGCCCTCCATCCTCTTCTCCTCCACGTTACACTCTTCTGCCCTCTGAATGGCTGGCTGCTGAGGAACGTCAGACTTCCCTGTTGGCTGGACGACAGTGGTTTCCATGGACTTCTTGTGCATCCCTGTAAAGAATTGTGGGTATTCGGATTTAGAAAAGCGTCTGCTGATTGGAAAGCCATCTTGAACTGAAAATAGTAAGCAAACAAATAGTTCTGATTTAGCTAAAAGAATATTATCATTAAATGAGGATGCATGACAAGTGCCAACTTCGAGGAAGTAGTTGTTAAAGCCTCCCCCCCACTAGCATTAAACTAATAAAAGTAGCTGAGGATTTCTAGATCTATTTAGAGATAGAGCTATTTGATGGAATCCTGTAAGAAATTGTCTATTTGGCCTCTGTCCAGAATGTTGAGGGATACAGCCCATGGTGACAAGTACACTGCTGAGAATATTTTAGAAATAATGAATTCCCTTAAAGCATGCATTGGTGAAGCCTGCTCCAGATCTAAGGTTTGTCTCATACCAAGCAGCCATGGGGCACAGGAGTCCATGATGCCATCCTTGGCAGACTTCAGGATGGAATCTGGTAAGGGAATGGAGTGACGGACCATCGCTCCATAAAGCCCATACTCCGCCATGACACTGCTGCGACCCCAGCACTTCTCCCTCTTCCTCCATTTGGCCCTACGGTTCTGGAACCAGACCTGTAACCCAGGAGGAATTGGTTCCAGCACTGAAACAAGCAACATTCAGACCCACTGACACCAGCAGAATCACGAACTAACACAGACAGACCACCAACATTAACTGATATTACATTGTGACACAGTTTTCTATCTTTGAAAAAAAAATCTATATTTCACAGCCCCTTCATTTGCATTCTGTTAAATGATAGTTAAAAAAAGACAAGTTACATTAGTTCCTATTTCGCTCAGTATTTTTCCTGTGCCGTCACTCCATTGACGGGTTGTTTTGAGAATTCTGTAAGAACCCTTATGTATGTGTGAGGCAATATAAGGCAGGTGTGATTTGATTTCCCACACTGCTGCAGGTGGTCTACTGTCATGTCCACCAGCCTGACCTAGTGCAGATGGATAGTCAGTGACACATCATGATACTTGTCTGCTGCCAAGTGCCAAGTGCAGGACTCACTGACTACTTTTGCAGCACTTGGTAATCTGGCAGCTTAGACAGAGGCCAAGTTGATTTCATAGCACAACAGAGAGCTGTTAAACGGCCTCTGTCACCTCTGCTGTGTAAAGTGCACAAAATTCGAGGAGGGGCAAGCACACAATATGGCTCAACTGTGAGAGGGGATGAGACATTAAATTGAAAATTATATCAAAAAAACATTTTCATCCTTTTTTCCCTGCTAATTCTGATGATAGCGCTTATTTCATACAATATAAGCCAGTCTGCTCTTTATGGGAAATTGCTTCTCTGGCCTTCAAAGGATACGAGAAAGCTGCAAGGAGAAGCGACCTCTAGGGCACGCCGTGGCTGATTGAAAAATAAGTTAATTTCAAGCCCAATCGATGGTGGACAGGCGGGCAAATATCACGGGAAATTAAACGAGCGGGACTCGTGGGAGCGGCGCTATTGACCCGTGCTAATAAATTCAATGTAGTTATTTCATTTGAACTCCCGCGTCTCGAGCCAGCCTCCCCCTGGAACAAAGCAAGCTCGTCTGATTTAACTAATTACACTCTATGAGAAAATTGGGTGTTAATTGTATTTAGAATTGGAATACGGTTATTTATTTCCTTATTATTTATTCGCGGTGAAGAGCCGTAATGAGAATGAAATTAAAACGCGCCCGGCCAGATGGATGGTCCAGGTCACACTGCAATCTTCTTCCGCCTTGATAGCTTGATTAGGTCGTTAGTGCTCCCCTCCAAGAACAAATTGTTTCACATCCAACTGCGCCTGATGAGAGAGATTATCTGCTCTGGCGAGAAAGCTGTGGTGTTTGTTCAGACAGGTAGAGAGGCATCATTGATCAATTTACGTCAATGGGCTAACTATTTCGTGAAGTGCATTAGAGATCTATGTCTGGGTTCTATCACTCCACTTTTAATTTTAGAGGCATGTCATTAATTAATTTATGTTTTTGAGAGCCTACCAACTTTATAGCCTTGGAAGGCTTTTTAAATTATATGACTAAAGAAAAAAGTAGGCATATCTACACGGAAAATCTTGGGAATATTTCACATCCATATTGTAAAAAAAATTATGCAAGATAAAACTTTTCAGGCACTAATGTGCATTATTCTGTCCGGAACACTGAAAGCACGTGATGACATATAAGCCAACACGAGGAACAACTTGTAATAGTACCCTAATTACTGAAATGAACTTGAAGAACGTACGCACATAAAATGTTCCAAATACAAATATAAATTTAAGGCCCAGCTGATCATACATTTGATATCAAAACTACAAAACCTAACTTTCGATTTGACTCCAGCTATCGAATCTCAGAAGTCAAAGTCACTTGGGTCGTATCAGCGAGGCTTGAAAGCCCTTTTCCTGTGCAGTGAATGATCCTAAAAGTAAACCCCTAAACCCCTTCTACGCCACTGAATTGTACGGTCGTATCCCTCTTCTGCATCCGTAGATGCCCATTAGTCTGTGTGATTAACCGGGCGAGGGCGTTTTTGTGATAAGGGCGGATCATGAAGGGCAACGTTCAAGTCTTTATTTATTCATCTATTCATTTGACAAAAACGCCTAGTATGATTTTGTATAATTATTATTTTTAAGTCCGTAGAGTGCAAATAGACTGAGACATATATCATAGTAAAGATCTGACTCACTTAAACACCTGCATACTGTATAATCAATTTCTAAAGCTTACAAGCCACCCAGTAAAAGTTATAAGGCAATGAGTTATTCTATAAAAATGGATAGTGTCAGTAATAGAGTATCAAAATCATATTGTTGCAAACTCAACTCCAAACACAAACTCACAAACTAGTTTGGTATTTATCACAGACTGAGTAAACCTCAATAAAAAAATGCATATTTCAACACTACCAATGACCTTCCATTCTCTTTTACATTCAGCACGTGTTCTCCTGAAGGACTATTTTTGAGTGGGGCGCTGATGGTAAAACATTTCTAAGTTATCTTCTATTATATAGTGTTTTAAAAAATGCTGTATTTATACACTTTTAGCTAGACAATACATTTAATTAATTTTTGTTGGGAAGAGAAACAAAAAAAATGTGACAAATCATTACCCTCTGATTATATCAAATTAAATGATACATAGCCAACAATATTAGCCTGCTGTCATACCTGTATTCTGTCTTCAGGCAGCTCTGTTTTCATTGCCAGCATCTCACGTGCGTACACATCAGGGTAGTGGGCTTCGTTAAAGGCCTTTTCCAACTCTTCGAGCTGGTAAGATGTGAATATGGTTCTGAACAAATATGAAAGATTTGTAACTTGTGCAAACTGAACATTCATATTTGGCAATTATTTAATTCAAGCCCAGTTGTCACGGTGGTCAGTATATCTTATTCATCCAGTATGTTGGAGGTATGCGTTACATTTTCATGAAAACCATTCTGGTGCATTACATAAATGCTGTAACTCTACACAGCCTCACTTTGGTCACATATTCTCCAAATGTAACAGCTAGATCATGATTTGATAACAATACAATGCAGTAGCCTATTTAAGCCAAAACATGTGGCTGATGAAATAATAAGGCTATTTTTGCAGTGAGTAAAATATGTATGATCACTCAAATGTAATCTTCACAAACTGAGCCTGTCATTATAAAACGTTTTAATAAAGGTTGTGTGTATGATACACCAGTAGGCCTACACTAGTTGTTCAAAAGCATATATTCAAAATGACAAAATTACAGAGGCTAATTTGCAACAAAACGCATTTCCAATCCAAGCTAAACATACATCAAGCTGAAGCCACCAAAAACCAAAAGGATAGTCTGTAAGGTAACACATGTAGGCCTAAATCAACCAGTTTGCTATAAAAGTGCATATTGCTATTGGGAAATAAGACATAGGTTGTAATCCTGGTAAACATTTTAATTAACTAGGCCTTGTTTGATTTCACTTCATGTTTTTTCAGGGATATTCAAATTAGCCTTGTACAATATTTGATCTCAGTACAAAGTAAAGGACTAATGCCATAGGCTTACAAAATAGGTTTAACGGTCTTAAAAATTGTTAAAACGAGTGTCATAAAACCGCACACACAATTAGAAAAAACGCAAGCTGTTTTCTATTGAAACAATATGAAGTGCTGTAATGGATCGATTACCTGTGCCGTCTTTTCTTCCGTTTCTTGCTCTGGTTTAATGAGTTTTTTGAGAGTTTTCGTTCAGTTGAAGACAAATCCTCAGAGTCTGAAAATAAAAAGGGAGAACATGAAAGACTCGTTTTAATAAATATTTACGATGAAATTTGAGAAAATAAATAAAATTAGAGATATACAGCCTACTGTCATTAAAAGTCTATATTCTGTACTTGATATTGCTGGCAAAAATAAGCCTAGCGTATTTGTATTATTTGTTATATAACAGTAAACTATTATTATATGATGGATCTGAACCAATAAATATAATACAATATATAACGTCAATAGGACTAACAGTATAAGCCTTTAATGTAATGACAATGACAGTAATTTCTACCTGAACTGGCGGATTGACTGACGTCCAGAGGTCGGACATTTCTGTTGTGGGGCTGCAGGTGGACGTTCTGCGCGTCCTGCAGGACCTCCAAAAACGCTGGTTGGCTGTAAAAAGACGGAATCCCTCCTGGCCCGATTAATCCCATCCCAACTCCTACACCAGC
This sequence comes from Esox niger, assembly GCA_016801105.1. Lineage (NCBI taxonomy): Eukaryota > Metazoa > Chordata > Actinopteri > Esociformes > Esocidae > Esox > Esox niger. The sequence continues at coordinate 27,230 of JACXGJ010003703.1, read as the reverse complement.
CGGACCAAGCATTGATCTGGCCGCGAGGAGGTGTGCACCAGCTGGCAGAGACTCCAGTGTTGTCCTCGGGGCCGCCGAAGGCTCTTTATTTAGCCCTAAAATCTCCTGGATCCCAAATCCCGTGCATTTGGGAGGGTGCGTGGCGCTATTCTTTGATTGTTGGTGCAGGATGTTATTTCCTCCGTTAGCACCGAATGAGGATGTTTTGGATAATTTCAAAGTTTCCGTAAGCACTGCTCCTTGTTTACCGGTCATTGCGTATTCGATAGTATTCCCTATTTCTATCCGCTCACAGGTCGGTCCCCAGTGCACGATCTACAATGTAGGCTATTACTCGAGTCTCTAGAAAATGGGTCCTTTTATCCAACAGGTTCATCTTAATAACAGTCAGACCCCAGCAGCCAATCAGCAACCGGGGAGCATTTCGGAATTCCTGCGCATCACACGTTAAGCGCTCTTGGATACGGTTTATTTCCAAAGTAAGGCAATATGCACAGAAACAGATGTGTGAGTGAAAAATAAACAAAAATGCATATGAATTAATATAAATCAATAAACTGGGTAGAGTTAGACTGTGTTAAAGTACGTAGGCAATGCGAATCCTACGTTAATGAATAATTCAAAAAGTGTCAAGAAATATACATTTTCATTGACTTTCGTTTGTGTGCTATAGAATATTGTTGTATACCGAATTTTACACTACTATTATTTCATAGTTAAACGTAAAAACGATATTATATTTTTTGTTTCGGGCAGAATCTGTTCTGGATTGATTCAACAATTTCATCAATTTAAATGCATGTTAGTCAAAGCTTGTTAGCGTCTTTAATATATTTCCAACCATATATTTCTAGTGGGCATTTTCCTTTTCTGTGATCTCCATGTCCACCCTTGCCTCACATGAAGGGATAATTGATCTCCGGTCCAGATGCTACAGAGAAAACCATCACAGGGAAATCAAAGCCTCTCCAAAACGACAGCTGGACGCGAACACACGTCTCTGCTTCACCAGAGATTGCTAATCTCACAGCATCACAGACTACACGACAGATTAAATACGAGGGATATTTTACATGAAAAATAATGACTGTAGACTACCAATCTCTATGCGATTAATAAAGCTATTTATTACATCAGAATTTGTAGTTTACATTCGATTGTTTGAAATTTTTTGGCTAGTCCGATTGTCTTTGAACCGATTAAACCCAAAACGTTACTGATGCATTCGAGGTACACAAAAGTAGGAGGTACGTCACAACACATGTTTTTGATGTTCAATCAAATTAAGACAAACTGATTACCATGTTCAGTCATTGCACTATTTCAGCAGATGTAAAATGTGTTACATAATTGTATTTGTCTTGCTAATGTTTTAACCCCCACCCCCACCCATTCAGATTTAATCCTCGGTGCAATCCAAAGTAATTTAACTCTGTGGAAGCTTTCCAGACTATTTTTATGTCTGTAAGTCGCTTAGTTCAGCTAGAGTTTGTTTAATATTTTAATGGAGAGCACATGTATTGTATTTTAATGTCAAAGTCAATTTCGACCATTGAATTTGATCCGTATACTATTTTAAAAACATTGATTTGATGATAACTTCTTGTAAATTCTTAACATTAAATGACATATAGCCACCCTTTCTCCTCCTAAGATCCTTATCATCCGTTTCATTGGTATTTTCCATTGGGGAAAAAGTGTTTAATCAGAGACCAATCGGATAACACAAAATAAATTAGTTTCGAACATAATGAATAATTTAAACGCTTTTGAAAAGTTTAATCATATTCGGTTTAAGAATATCTGTTTTCAAATATAGTATCAAATTTACTGAATACAGTGAAAATCTACACCCCTTCATGTCCTTAAATTTAAGTTTCTTCCTTAAAATCTAGAACAAATTTAGAACATTTTCCAAATTATATATATATATATATATATATATATATATATATATATAAATATTATATGAAGTATTATACATTGATGTGCTATATATATATATATATATATATATATATATATATATATTTAATATCAATACCATTTGTTGTGGGACTGAAACCAGGACTTTGTCACTGTAGTACATTCACATTTTAGTTTTCCTGAGCCGTTCCTTTTGTTGCTTTGGCTTTGTGCTTGGGATCACAGTCCTGCTGGGGTGAATTTCCTCCCAAAATACAGTTTTGCAGCTGATTAAAGCTGTTTCTCTCAATATTTCCTTGTATTTAGTTTTTTCCATTCTTCCCTCAATTGTAACGTGATGCCCAGTACCTGCTGAAGAGAAGCATCCCACAGCATGATGCTGTCACCATGATATTTCACTGTCGGGATGCTGCCTGATGAGGCATAGGGATTATTATGATTGCGCCACCCATAGTGCTTTGCATTCTGGACATTTTTTTCTCATCTGAAACAAAAAACCTGTTCCAACGTCACTCTTTCCCACTTCACTCTCATGCTTTTAGATGGAATATTTTGAGTTATGGCAAATTGTCAGAAATTGTCAATTATTACAAATGTTAGATTACAATTTAATTCTCCCTGATATTTTATTTTAATACACTAAGTCAAAAGCAAGTATTGTATGGTCTCACTGGTTTTATGTTAAGAAATATTAGTAAGAAAAATTTAAAACAGAAATCTGCTGTTTGCATAAGTATTCAACCTGTTGTGGAAGCTCCCAGTTTACACAGATGATAGAAATTGTTTTAATGGTTAAATTAACTTACTATTGGCCTCCACCTGTGAACCATTTAAGTTGTTATCAAATTTTGTTAATAGAAACCTCTATAAAACGATCACTGGTCAAGCTGTGAATCTGGAGGACAATGCAGAGCAAAGAGCTTTCTACAGAAGTTACAGATTAAGTGATACAAATGCATATTCTAGGAAAAGGTGTGTGGATATCTCAGTGAGCACAGTTGGATACAAAATCTGCAAGTGGAAGCAGCATTACACCACCCAAGCAAATGCTGTCCCTCAAACTCAGCACACAAATTATAAAGATATTTCTGGAAAGCCACTGAGGCCAAAAAATACTTAGGAGCTAGAGAGTTTTTAGTGCCTAAGAGTAGAATAATTGTGCACCAGTCAATTATATCAAGAGCTTTGCATTAAACCGGCCTGTATTGGGGTGGCAAAAAAAACGTGTTTTCTCAAAAAGTACAATCTGGAAGTGACCCAGCTGCAAGGTGGGAAAGGGTTTTGGGGTCAAATGAGATAAGATAGCGAGACATAACACTGCTTAAGCCTCGAGACACTATACTTGCAGAGAAGTATGGTGGTGGCAGCATTTTTCTGTGGGGATTCTTCCCATCAGCCCAGATTGGGCATCTTGTTTAAACTGAAGGAAGAATGGAATGAGCCAATCAGATAAATGAAGCAAGAGAACCTGCTTCAGTGTCTTAAAAAACTGCCTAAGCACGATGGCAAATCAACATAACCCAGAACAAAAAGTTGATTGTCCTTACATTGGACCAGTCATAGTTCTGAGCTCAACCCCATAGATAACCTGTGTCAGTTTTTGAAAACTGCAAGTGCATCTCCCCTGGCCTTTGCTAAATTGGTTCAATCTCCTAAGGAGGAAAAGACCCTGCCAGGGTGTCCTCATGATTGTTTGAGTTACATGCCAGTTGACACCTAGCGACATGAAACACCTATGTGTCCACTCCATTGAGACCCACTGATTTGGATGGGGACAAGCTAGTGCCTCAGTTTTCTGTCCATGCAGGAGGGAACTAACCATGTAGTAACCTGAGAAGAACCTGTGTTGGAGGTGATTTTGGCAGGTGTTGTTCGCCATCCTCAGCTCCAGGTTGCGGCCCACCATTGTTGGTCCCAAGCTAAGTGTTCTGTCCCAGGATCGCAAGCTCAATGATGAACTTGGAGGACAATATGGCATTGAACTTTGAGCTGTTGTTGTTGAACAGAATTCACATATACAGTGGTGCTCATAAGTTTGCATACCCTGGCAGAAATAGCAACATTTTGGCATTGATTTTGAAAATATGACTGATCATGCATGTTTTTTATTTAAGGATAGTGATCATATGAAGCCATTTCTTATCTTACAGTTGTTTGGCTCCATTTTAAATCATAAAGATAACAGAAATCACCCAAATGGCCCTGATCAAAAGTTTACATAGCTTTGAACGTTTGTCCTTGTTACAGACACACAAGCTCACACACACAGGGGACTATGGCAATTCAATTTGAATTTCCCACACCTGTGGCATTTAAAATTACAATTAGTTTCTGTTAATAAATAGTCAATGAGTTTGTTAACTCTCACATGGATGCACAGAATAGGCTAGATACTGAGCCATGGGGAGCAGAAAAAGGTAATGGAACTTTATAAAGATGGAAATGGATGTCAAAAGATATCAAAAGCCTTGCAAATGCCAGTCAGTACTGTTCAATCATTTATTAATAAATGGAACATTCTGGGATCACTTGATACCAAGCCAAGGTCAGGTAGACCAAGAAAGGTTTCAGCCAAAACTGCCAGAATAACTGTTCAGGGTGCAAAGAAAATCCATAGGTAACCTCAGGAGAAATACAGGCTGATCTGGAAAAAGACATGTGGTTATTTCAATGTGCACAATATAACAATATTTGAACAAAAATGAGCTGCATGGTCAAGTTGCCAGAAACTAGGCCAATGTCACAAAAAAGCCTGGTTACAATAGGCCTGACAACATCTTGACAAGCCTCACAGCTTCTGGCACACTGTAATGTGGAGTGACGAGACCAAAATAAAGCTCTATGGTCACAACCATAAACGCTATGTTTGGAGAGGGGTAAACAAGGCTTATAGTGAACAAAATACCATCCCTACTGTGAAGCATAGTGCTGGCTTACTGATGTTTTGGTGGGGTGTGAGCACTCAAGGCACAGGGAATCTTGTGAAAATTTATGGCAAAATGAATGTAGCATGTTATCAGAAAATACTGGCAGACAATTTGCATTCTTCTGCATGAAAGCTGAGCATGGGACCCGTTTGGACTTTCCAGCATGACAATTTCACATCAAGTTAACCCTCCAGTGGTTACAGCACAAAAAGGTGAAGGTTCTGGAGTGGCAATCACAGTCTCCTGACCTTAATATCATTGAGCCACTCTGGGGAGATCTCAAAACGTGCAATTCATGCAAGACAACCAAAGACTTTGCATAGACTGGAGGCATTTTGCCAAGACAAATGGGCAACTATAACACCTGCAAGAATTCAGGGCCTCAAAGATAACTATCATTGATGCAAACTGTCATTGATGCTAAAGGGGGAAATACACAGTATTAAGAACTAAGTGTATGCAGACTTTTGAACAGAGGTTAGTTAATGTTTTCTTTGTTGCCATGTTTTGTTTTACGATAGTGCAATTCTGTTATGACCTACAGTTGAATGTGAATCCCATAAGAAATTAAAGACATGTGCTTTGCCTGCTCACTCATGTTTTCTTTACAAAGGGTACATATATTACCAATTCTCCAAGGGTATGCAAACTTTTCAGCACCTCTAGGTATTTTCAGTCCAGCAGGGCAAGGACAATAGAGTGGCAATAGCGAATGTGTGAACCGTGGATCAGTCTACAGACAGCAACATTTATTAGATAATCCTGTTCAGGACAGTGAAAATTCTGTATTAAAATTGAAACGTCTGGTAAAGTGACAACTCAAATGGTTGGCTACGAACAGAACATTAAATGTTGTCCATACTGTATGATGAAGTTATGTATATGAGACACGTTTCTCATGAAGTGTTAATGAGACACAGAAATTAAAATAAAATAAATATTATGCGTCAACAGAATAAACTTGCAGTCACAATAGCAAACTCATATCTGCAACAAACGGTAAAAATTGAGCCACTGATTAAGAGGGAGAAAACAATTACAGCTACAATTACTCGATCACCAGTTGAAACTAATTAGGAGGCTATTAAGTGGAAATTTCATTACGGGTAATGAAAAAATCTATGTTATCAGGATATGCTAATGACGCATCAGCCATTTGAGATAAAGCCATCTATTCACATGGAAACGTGAGTCAGGATGACTGGTCAATAACACAGTGGTTCTTGCCCTCAATCCCCCACCACCACATCTACTGCAATCTATTACATCTTTGTTGTTTATTGTTGCAAAAGACTCTCTCTTTCTGTATGGCTTTTAATAATCCATCTCCATATTAAAATGACTTCACCATGATTTACATGCAGAGGAGAGTGCAGACTAATAGGGCTCTAGATTAAGGGAAGATTTAGTTCAGTCATTCGTGTAGATTGTGTTTCCCATCAAAGACCACAAGATCTGAAGGCTGCAGATTAAAAGGCAAACAGCTGTTACAAAAATTGTTTATCTGTTCCTTTTTCCACTGTTTCCATCTCACTGTTGGAGAGTCGTCATGTTTTGTAGACCAGATTGGCCTCAAGCATAGGCATGACAACCACTTTTATTACACATTTAGATCCAAACTCAAGTGGATCACCTGTGGATGCTAAAGTAGGAAATGTGTTCTTCCGATTTTAAACACATCAGCCCAAACCTAATCCAAATATAACTACATGATTTAGACACAGCAAAATGTGTTGACCTATATACTGTAGGCTAGAGGTCAAACCAGAAGATATTAAACAGCATCACTATCCATTTCATCAGGCATCTAAATGTTACAAACCATAACCTGCCCCTTTGAATTAATACACATGTAGTCTTTTGTCTGCAGTTGTTTGAATTGCAATCTTTTGACATCAATTGGTAAAATTACACTGGTAAAAAACTTTCCACACAAAAGTTACTAGATAATGGGCAATGTGACTTGCTCTACCAGTAATGACACTACGCATTAGCCCAGCCCCAGCAGATGGATGCAGCTAGATATACTATGCAATCAAAATGAAAGATCATTGGGGCTCACATAGCCATACATCCACATTCGCCCTAAACTGTGCAGATATAATGAATGAGAAGCTGCATTTTTCAACTCTAATCAGAGTGCCAACAGGTAAATCTAACAAACGTTCTGATTCAGGCTGAATCAAGCTCCAAGCTCTGTAGCTCTGTTGAACCAATGAGCCTGTCCTGATGACAGCATCTTGTGCTGAGTCAGGGGGAAACTAAAACACTGCAAGGGGTTCTTCCCAAAGCGCTGCGGATGGCGTGATGAACCCCTGATGCAAAGTGAGTTTGCTAGCTCAAGTTTTCTCATGGCTCCTCCACAATGGCGTGTTTGGGAGCTGCCCGCCAGCATTGCTTAATTAGGCGAGGAGTTGATTAATTTGCACTAATTGACAGCTAATTAAAGGGCTGAGGGCACATCGGATTGACGTTTGTCGGGGCAGCGAGGCTTGGTGAGGTCAGGACAATGTATTGTTGATGGATAGAGGAGTTTTTTCCTCTCTGTATAGACAACCCTTCCATGGGGAATGACCTGTTTCTTGAGAAGCATGTCTGGCTAGACCGGAGGCCTTGGATGACAGGCTGCTACCAGCAATTGCACCACATTGTTAATGTCAGGTCACTGACTGTGGCAACGCTCAGCAGGCTGATCAATGTACATCACTCAACATCAACAAGTGTTACCCCGGCATCTCAGCAACAGGACATGTCAACCAGTGTCAACCAGTCAGCTTTATGCCGAGCTCAACAGACACAGTTTACACTTCTAGTTAAGAAACCTGTGAAAGGGTTATGTAAATAATAACAGGTAATAGCCATGACAAATAAAACCTGTACACTAGAGTAGATAAATGACAGACTACAGGAGGCCATAATAAACCCTGGATGGAGTTGAGGTAAAATAAGTCTGTTGCCATCCCTGTTTTACATTCCTGCCCCTCAGGCCATGAGGTAGTCCCGCTTTCCTTGTCTCACCCCACCTTACCCGTCACAGGAGTCTCCAGCACACAGCAGAAAACACACACGCTGTCTGGGAATGGGGAAATTGTATAAATAATCACTATTTTCGAAGAGGTGAAGCTGGGTCCGTGCAAGAGGCAGGGGGTGCAGCCACTTGGGCAGTTGCTGAATCTGTCTGTGTGAATCGGAAAGACAATTAGGGGCTTATTAGCAGCCTGTGGAGATGTGTAACTTGTGGAGAGTGAGCGCTCGCCAGCGCGGCCAGAGCCCCTTCGACATCTCCAGCCGGGAACAGTCCGACGCATTGTCTCACCTAATTATGCTGGACGGACTTCTTTTTGTTTCCATTCAGCATGCCTGTCCGATTCCCTTTTTGCCTGGCTGCTAGCTCCGACATCGCTGGAAGTGTGCTAATTAGAAAAGAAATGGTCCTAGTAATTATGTCAACTCTCATTAAAAGGGATGACAATGAGCAATATTATTTTTACCCAATGTTTTCTGTAGGGCCTCTACTTCCAATCCTCATTAAATAGAAAAAAGCCCTTGTATCAGAGGAGAGCACTCTCTTGTCAGAGCTCCTTAAATGTCCAAAGCCAGAGGTGACCTAACAGAGAGAATCTATGGAACGGCGTAGGCATCAAGTTGTCCTAATTAAAAGTCTGAGTTTTCCCCAACTTTTGCACGATAAAACCATGTTTCCAAACAAAACCATTACATTTTATCTTAAACCACTGAAAGATTGTGATCAACCGATGCACACAGAGAAATGAGCAGTGTGTTCGCTTAAGTGGACAATTATTAAACATGTTGTAACTGTAAGAGGGAAGACACATTTTAAATTGTAAGACTTTATTACACAATTATTTGACCACATTTTAAATAATGCTCCATTTAGAAATAAAAAATAAGAATAAATACAGAATATACACTCATTTAAAAACAGTCCTACTAGTTAACTAAAAAGGAACTTTAAAGCAAAACATTCTAAAATGTTATGGAACTGTCTTTAAGGACAACACAGATGTACAAATCAGGGGGAGAAGTGTTGCACAGCCCTTTGACAAAAAAATATGAAATCTGCCATGAGTGAATTCAACCCCAGCGTCTTCTTTCAAAAGGAACCTCCAGGGACTTGATAGTTGTTGTAGTATGAGTGCATACATCAAAGCATAGTTTTGATAAATCGTTTTTCTGTCTCAAGTCAGTCATTCAGGTGTTGTATTACTCTTTGTACAGCCTCGTACTGTGTACACAGCAATCCAAAGGTCTTCATTTCCTGGGTCTCTCTAGGATGTTCAGGAACTTTCCCCTGGTCATCTCCCTGGCTGGAGAATGAACAAATGATACAGTGTAAATATCAACTACTAGACATTTTTTATATCAAACATTTTGGAGCTTAATCAATTTTGTTACCTACCTAAAAGACAATTTGTCTGTCAAAAGTATGTCTACTGACTGTTTGGAAAGAAAGTTTCACCAGGAATTTATACTTAAACAAGCTACAGCACTCCATCTCGCAGTCCCTCACTTCAGACTGGAATCACTTATCAATGCAAAGCATGTATTTAATTTGCAAGACCTCCAACGGGAGATAATTTATACAAACATCTGTTCATTCTCTGTACATGGAAAACAACATAAGACGCAGACTAGCTACCAAAGAGACACCCCTAGTGATTGTCATCTCAAGGTAGCCAGACACAGGTATTCAAGCATCTCAGAATGTGTGTGTGTGCATCCGCAGATGTAACGGTGTGAAAGAAAATACTGGGGGCGTGAAAGAGGATTAGTTTCTCTTAAAGACACCTTTCTAAGGAACATAAACTAATCAGTTCACAACCCTTTATGAAGTGCCTACATAAGGTACACTATTGCGTGTAAAAAAATGATTTTGCTAGAATTACAACATCAGGCAACCCCTTCCTTCTGAGCCATTAGCTATATCCACAAAGTATGTATCCAAATTATCCAAATTGTAACATCTGAACTCTATGACACACTGACCCCATTAGATGTAGGACATCTAAAGTATCTTCAGTACGTGTTATTTTTCAGGCCTCTAAGCTGGTGAAATTGTCAGAGGATGGTAGTGGCTGGCTTCCACAACTAGCTTCCTGATCTGTCAGACAGTGGTTGTGTGTTTATTCATTACGGTGAGCACTGTCGGCATTTTACTATAAAGATCGACCAAGCCTTTTGCGATTGCTGAGCTCACCAGTTCCTTCTTTTCACTCGTGTTTTTTGCTGTTTCAAATTTTTTAATTTCATAATTGTTTCCTGGAGTGATGTATCTGCCAACAATGAGTTTTAGCCAATTATTGGCAATCTTTTATGAATTTCAATAAATTACTCCTTAATAAATTACACCCTACCCAAAGACCAACAAAGGCATTTGTTAAAGCAGCTTTGAGAGTTAAATACCTTATTTACTACAATTGTATCCAGGCAATGTATAATGCACAATAACAGAATGTATTCCCTTGCGTATTTATCATATAATTCATACATTCGCCATTTATTTCACAATATATCGAAAGATAACTTTTGTATAAATGTGCATTTGTGTCAATAAGAAACATCGCCAGATTCAATATTGTTTTACATTTATTCTATGCCAGGATACACAGGTACAGAAATGACAAAACAATCGGTGTCTGCATTGGCCGATTGAGGTGTATGAATCTCAGCTATAGATTTCTTTTTTTATGTCTTGAAATAAGGGGGAAATGTAGAGAAGTGTTGTCATTTCTAAATGGTGTAATCAAGTACACAAATAGCTTGAAATGAAAGCTGAGAATCTATTAAATCATATGGGAAGTACAGCTGGTACTCACTATAAATGTCAGTACAAACCAGAAGTGGTTTAATCCTGGTACAGTACATTCTAAAAGTTTTCAGATCCATTCACTTTTGCCACATTTTGTTCCATTACTGCCTTAATCTAAAATAAATTAAGTAGATTTTTTCATCATCAATCTACACTCACTATAATGACATCGCAAAACAGTTTTTTAGATATACTTGCACATTTATTACACAATACAAAAACAGAAATATTTTAGAATAACACTGTTAAGTAACAATAGGTTAAAGGGTATGAACACTTTCCGAATGCAATGTTTATACCCTTTTTTCCTGATACTAAGAGTAGAGCCAGTAAAGATCAAGGCCAAGTGACGGGATCATTTATTTAAACTCACACCAACTTCATACTCACTACAACATGAAAAGACTACACTGAACATTACCTTGAGTAAATTCCAAGTTTCAAGTGGGCAGCAGGCTTTCTATCATATAAATATTTTTGTCTGGAGTTTATTTTAACATGAAACCAGATCTGATGATATCTGGGTGTTTGTTGGGCTGTGCAGAGCGGTGCAGAGTATGGTAAAGGGGTTAGCAGTGCAGCGGTGGCGGCTAATGAAAAAGCAGGGTGGATTGTAATTTAGATGAGCCGCTCCGCCTGGAATTATAATGGCCCGGCTGGGCACAGGCCGCTTCACCTTGAGGTGTCCATCATCAGTTTAAACATTATGCTAATTGGATTGGGATTGATTCATTTTGCACAGTGCTGCTGTCTCTTCAAATAACACTAAACAAAATAATCGGAGAAAGACAGTCCGAAATGCAACAAAACCAAAAATCTGAAATGTTATGAATTAGGACGATCCAAAACTACCGTTAACTATTTAGCTTTGGGTTTGGCGCACTAGAACCTAAAACAATAGAATTAGGTGTGTATAATGTTAACAGATACAAATTACATTCACTGTAGCTCCGTGTGTAGCTCCTATGTGTAAAAAAAAATATATATATGCATGCATGACAAAGTAGTTTGAGTTTAATATTGTTGTAGGCTTGTAGGGCCAGTGTGCTTGCAATACCAGGGTTGGGGGATTTGATTCTTACAGGTGGCCAGGGTGAAAAACTATGCAAACAAGCACTCACTACCTTGCCTTGGATGAGTGTCTCCTAAACTACTTAAATGTGAATGATTGCAGAGCAATGCATAACTACATTTCTTATATCCACATTATTAGTATTAATCCTTAGTTGTGATTATTAGAAAAATAATCAAGCTATAATGTCGACGGACTTTGTCTTGGTCCACACTAGCACTTATACCATGAATGGTTTAAACAGTTTTAATTTTCATATTCTTCTTTGCAAACTTGCTCAAGCTCAAGTTGGATGGGACCTTTTGTGAATTTTCCCCTCTTCCCACATATTCTCAATTGGACTGTGTGTGCTTTGATTTGGCCCCTCCTGGACTTTGACCTTTTTGTGTTTAAGCCATTCTAGTGTGGCTTTAGTTATATGTTTGCAGTCATTGTCCAGCTGGAAGACAACTTTTTTCCCAAGTCTTCAGCAAGATTTCTTTGTACTTTGCCATATCCATTTTGCCCTCTATTTTCAACAGCTTTCCAGGCCCTGGCACAGAGAAGCATCCCCATAGCATGATGCTGCCACCACCAAGCTTCACAGTAGGTTGGTAGTTATGGAGTTCTCAGAGTGATGGGCAGTGTTACATTTCGACTATACATTGGGTTCCAAAGACTTACAAAGAGGGGCTCAGATGGGTAGGGAGCAGAAAACTATCAACGCGATTTGGTTTTCCAGTTAGGAAAAATAAAAGGCAATATTTTTCTGGTGGTAAAATAAACAATAACGCCATTCTCAGTTTGATTATAATACTCTGATTGAACTTGAGTCCTAAAACTAATTTCTTACTTACTAATTTATATCTCAAACTCTTGCTACCCGCTCCTTCTCCACCTACAGTCAGGACACATGCAACAGTAAGCCAGTGTATTCATTAGTTAGTTTAATAAGATGTTGTCAATATTATCCACCTTTAATAGAAGGATTTGGGAGAATTCTGAGGTAATCTTGTGTTGTTATAGGTTCTGCAGGCTACATCTCGGTCTCAGCGCTCCGTTCTTCTATTGAGTCAATGGCATTGTACCACCTTCAGTCATTCCAACTCTTTCCATTCTGAGCCTCTACTTCCGTGATACTGTTGCTCTATTTTCTTTATTTTATCAGGGATCTGTTTATTACCAAGTGAGACCTGGGCTACTCAGCCACGGCCTAGTGGCCGGCTGGAGCTGGCCTGTGTCAGTGGAAACTGAAACATTTCTGGACTTTAGGGTAAAACACCAGTGTTTGGCACCAGTGGAAACAAGGCATTGGTGGCCTACCTGACTACAGCCTTTTGTGTTTGGATACTCAAAGGACTGTAATAATGGACTTCACTGTGCTCCAGGCGATTATCAACACCTTGGAAATGTTCATATATCCTAACCCCGACTGGGTTTTGAGAACCACTGTCATTAATACTTTCTGAACAATAGGCCTATATAATTTGCTAAATTCCATTAAAATCTAATGCATTTGAAAATCCAATGTATTTTAGTTCTACTAAATGAAAGCATAGTGAACGTTCTACTACAATTTCTTCTTTTACCTATTCTAAAGTTGTACTGTAATTGCATCCGCTGGTACGAACATTTATTGCAATGTTTTTGCAATGGTATTTATTGATTTGGAATTTTAGAATGTTCAAATCAAATGTTCAAATTCTATCAGTGTTTTTCAGTGAACTCTCAACACACTTTTAAGAATAAAAGTAAAGAATCATATATAATATTTAACCACCATGAAGACATACCTTGTATAACCACTACCAAATTCACTTCCATTATGCAGACAGAGCTAGCTACCTAACATGCTACTGTAGCTAGCAACCAAATAAAATCTCTAAATGCATTTTGTATATTTCAGTAGCCTAAGGATCAGAGAGCAAAACATACATTTGAGTCCTTTTGGAGGCTGAGCATATAATATATGCACATATTATTGACTGCATACATTTGGAACTTATTTATTCACTTCTTGTTACAGGTGAGGGAGCAGAGATATATGGGCCAATTTTAAACTAGGAATGATTAATTGGCCATTATATTGTGCGGGCAAAATTAGAGATTTTACAGTACTGTAGGTGCCATGGGATGTTTAATGACCAGAGTTTCAATCATTTATTGCAAGTGGCAAAGACTGTGGCAGATCCCTCTCACCCTGGAAATGGAACATTTTGTAATTTATTAACGCTCAGTCTACTGGTTTTATGCTCAGTCCACTGGTTTTATTTGTTTTTATTTGTTCTGTATAAATTGTTGCACTAACAAGGCAGAATAAATTCCTATTTTTTTGCGAATCTTACTTGGCAATAAAACTATGATTTCTGATTCTGATCTGAAAGAAAGAGCAACGTCCCTTTCACTATGCTGGGGCACTGGCCCTCCAACACCACTTCCAGCTGAATCAGGACTTATACCAGGGAAAGGCAACAAAGCAAAACAGATTGCCTACAAGTCCACTTTTCTTAACTGCAACACAGCCTACAAGCCAATTTCTTTCAATACTTCTCACAGTCAAAATGTGTACATCATGGTCCGGAATGGGTTAAACGTGGTAAGAAATCTAACAAGCCAGCCTTGCACTTGGATGGACAGACCGACAAAACGAATTAGCCAGCCAACACACACACACCCGCACACACCCACACACACCCACCCACACAAAAAGACCTCTCGCCAAAATGCATACTTACACAGATTTGTGCGTTCACTTTACCACACATACACATTGTTTCAGGCCAGAATTGTTTAACACTGATTAGAGGGAGTTAGAGGTTTGTTGAGTTGATTAGAAAGGTCAATCACTAATTCTGTACTAAGTTAATCAGTGACTTGTTACAGCTGCCATCCATTCTAAATGACACCTTATAGATTGTGAGGGTCATGTCTCCACACTGTTTATTTGTTGCTGTCAAATTATCATTTAGCCCAGGCAGGTTTGGTCGGGAAATACCACAGCATTGGACTAACCTAGACAGGGAAATAAAATTACATATTTTACAGTACAGGATATTCGTCTCAACGAGAGAAATATCAGGTGCTTTTCAAAGCACTCCTCAAAATATATTTCTGATGTGCATCTAGGCATAGCTGTAAATGTGCATAGCCATGCCTAGATGTAACGCCAACAGCCCACCAGTCTGACCGCGCCACATCACCATCCCACCCCGGGGATGAGTGATCTGGGTGTCAGTCGCGTCATCTCCCCCGAGGCGCTCTGCTCCCCCGTGTGTAGGATGGTAGTAATCATGACGAGTCTGATCCAGCCCTCCACACGCCACAGAGCCCAGCCAGATTCCTGTTAGCCCCAGAGACAGATGACCACCTGGGTTAACTGGTGTCCCAACCTCCAGCCCTGACTGCCCCAATTCACTTTCATTAGGAGCCAAGCAGACTAATCTGACCCCCGCTGCCCATCTTCAAGTGCCACTCAGCTATTACTGGCTGTAAGCTTTATTTAATGGATTTAACATCCATTCTCAGTGCCCACATCCCCTGGGACCAGAGGCACAGAGATGACCCCCCCCCCCCACACCCACACCCACCCACACACGCACACATGCGCACACACGCGCACACACGCGCACACACGCACACACACACACACACACACACACACACACACACACACACACACACACACACACACCTCATTCCATCATTAACACATTCTTCTCCCCACACCTCGCAGCACATACACCTGACGCTCATGTTTGTGTTCAAAATTCAATTACCCACTTATTGATACTTCACAGGGATATTTAAGATGCAGACATGGCCAGTGATTTCCCTCGGGAGCCACTGGTTCCTCTTTATGTCCCAACCAAGAGTGCCCCCCCCCCAAATATTTTCCTGCCGACTGCCTGTGTGCACTGACAAACACACACCCGCACGAACAAACAAACACATCTACACCTCCCCACCCCTGCCCCAGCGTATCCCTGTTCAAGAGGTGTCCTTATTAATAGGCAATCAGTCAAAATTCATTCATTAAAAAGCCTAAAAGGTTTTACACCGCCACCATGATTAGCTAGGAAAGAAAATCCAATGAATTCCTAATGCGTTTATGGAAATGAGATGTCATTTCCGATCTGCTCAGGCAGGCAGGCCGGGTGGAGGAGCAGGAGGTGTGCCGCTCTCCCTCCCCTTCGCCACTGACACCGGGCGACAGAACACAACACACCGGCTAACTACTGCACTGTTGGCCTGTTTAGACATTATGATACGCTAGCCTAAACCTGTAAATAGATCAAGTGTAACTGTCAAAAGTCACCATTTTGATGAACAAAAGTTCTGATCGTTTTTTTTTACTATTGCGATTCAGCGTGGTGCTGAACAGAAAACTAACCAGCAATAACCAGGCAATGCCAGCTGGAGGGGTTTGAATAAACGTGATACACATTTTGGCGAACAGACAAACTGTTTAAGGAGAACGTTCTCATTTATGCAATACGCAAGGCACACAACGCTCACTGTACCTGTCCATCCGGACCAGGGCGTCAGTTACAATGAACATACGATTTCTAACACCTTAACTGGGAAGAGCTCCCATTTAGCGCTTTCCATGTCTCAGATCGTCCATTAAATCAATTCAGGATGTGTTGTTGCTGTAGCTGCCTTGTTTTTGTCTCAGACACTGAACGCGAGGGACAACCGAAACGTGCCAAAACAGTACCCGGCCTAAAAAGCAAACGACTCCCGTTTCAGATTCCCATCAAGCCAATACTCAACGCCGTCTACACCGTGTCTACAGCGGACGGGCCCTGCCATTCATCTCTACCACGAGCCCATAAAGGAAGAGGGGGACAACGGAGGGGGCGAGGGAGGTGTCCTCTGTTCCTCATTCAGAGGCTGTCAGGGAGCAGCACTTCATAACGGGCCGCCCCGCGGTCGCTCAGGCCGCCCTGATGGATTGATGAAGGCACATTATCACCGCGGGCTGGTGTGAATGCAATCATATTCAGCGGTACAGGCCTGTTAATAGGTAGGAGATTGATCCTGAGGAGGTGGAGAACGCTGGGCTATTATGAGCCGTCAGGACTGACCTTCAGGCTCACCTCCACAACGGCCGGGATGTAGGGTCATCCCAGCTCCACTCCAGTGGTGGTACCGTGGGGCCACTGACAGCCGACACTGAACACGGCTGCTCTGGACCTGCATTCCCTTTGTATCAACACCAACGCAGATGATTTGGTAAGTCAAATTCTGCTGCCGATCATTCTTACGTTGCAGTGGAGGCTTATTCTGCACACTGCCGGTCCATCTGACAGAAGAGTCATTGAAACATAATGCCAGTCTAGACAAAAAGGTCTCAGCATCGGGACGCTGTCCGGCTCCGCATCAGGTCTCATCAGAGAGAAGGGAACTACTGTATTATCAAGAGCCCGTCAGTCAGCAGTGGAGGGGGATCAGTGAAACCTACAAGTGTTAGAGCAGCAGCAGCCTGAGGCATGTCCCTCAGGACCACTCCCCTTTCAATTACCTCCAATAACAGCACTTATCATAGTCATCAGGGCTCCCTGGGACCTAGGGCCTGACGCCGGGCCCCGTGGCCCACGACAGCAGCATTCATCACAGGGTAGGGCAGCAGCTGGGGTCTGGGGAGGAGGCACGCGCCAGGCCTCCCTGGGGACATACTGGGGGAGCGTCACAAAGCCATCAGGAGGTCGGTGGGAGGTCCTCCCAAGGGACAGGGGTCTGCCACGCCTTCCGCACACACACGTAATAACACACGTGCATGCGTAACATGCATGTATGATATGTTTCCCCGCTTCCAGCCCCCTCCATCCGAAAGGCTTTCTGCCTTGGATATGCTGAGATTAAGCCACATTTCGTAATGTTCCATTAAATGGATGTAAAGTTGGATGTACTGCTGGAGGCGTCAGGTGGAAGCGGTGTCCTCTAAGTCGGAGGTGTCTATTCTGGCCAGACTCATCCTCTACAGGCTTCAGGGCGGGATGGGTGTTTTTACTAGCTGATTGTGCTCTGCCCATTAACCAGCCAGCTCACAGTTTAATGGGCCACATGTTTAAGGGGATGTAGTAAATCCTTCACCCTGCCCTCATGCCCGCTCTCTTTTCCTGCTCTCTCTTTCTCTCCCCACTGCTCTCCAGCGGCTCATTTACAGGCACTGAAGAGTGCACAAACAAGATGAAAAAGTAGCTGAGATTTACAAGGCCTCCCCCAACAGCCGGGAAAAGGGAGAAAATTAAACCTGAGCACATTAAAGAGGCGCCATTACAAGCTGCTCCGAGACCAATAACAACCATCACTGTGCCGCGTCATCCCAAGGTACATGACATGGTTGCAGAGACGACATTCATTCCTTTATGACAGATACCATCTTCAGAAGTACCAGCAAGCTACAACAATTTCGAAACATTTTCTAACAAAGACATTTGGTCTGCAAGGAAACATAACATTAACAACTCACTGCATCCTCGGCAGATCAGTCAGGCTAAACCTGAAAAAATCTGAGGAAAATCTGATTGCTTAATTTGCCTATAAGCGCCAGTAAATGAAGCTTATCGCGTTGGGGCGAGATCGGCCCCTTAGACTCTGTATTAGACAGTATGATCAGCCAGTTTCATTTGTATTCAGCTGTGATGATATGTTACAATATTGTAGACAGAAGACCCTCACCAGTAAATATCAGCCTGAAATAAGCAGATAACAGATCTTGTCGACGCTGAAGTTAATTACGCTAATCTGAGCTTTCATAATGCCTGCTACATAATATGCGGAACATTTGAGCAGTACCACTGCTTATGTTCTCCCCAAACAAATCTACACACACTTTGATGCGATTCGTTGCCACTCATGCAGTCACATCATGCTCTACATCTTTGTGTATTTTGAGGTGGCTTTCTTTCTCAATGTTGCCATTAAACAAAAAGAGATTTCGCCTTTTTCTGAGCGAGAGGGGCAAAGCCCATACAAATCATGTTTGGCGTAATCCTCTCCAGAATCAGCCTACTTTAATCATCCTATCTTTATGGAATTTCTCTTTTAAGCATTGAATGGAAGCTAAATCCACTCCAGATTTAAGGTAGAACTCCCGCTGAGGCATATATTTAAATATTATTTTACAGAGTGCTCTACTCTACAACAAGAGAGCATGCAAAATGACTGAATAGTTAAGTGCTGGCAACTTTGAATTCAGCGAGAATTTAGTTTGATGAGGAATCACTCAGTTCTACAACACCTTTATTTTAGCAAAATATTTGAATTCCACAAGGCTACTAGTTTGTTGTTTCTGGGTTTGTGCATGCTGTTCTTGGTCCACAGAGATCTAAGTACCCATCGTCCTCTTAGGAAAAATAGGAGCACTTAGCTATATCTCTCTAATCCACACTTTATGGATTAGGACAATGGAAGCAGAACATCTATCAAACCACACTTTGCATTCATCACATGTGTCAATACTTGTTATGTGAAACCTGCCCCCAGATAATCCGGTTTTGAAATGCAATCTCAAACTGCAGTTGAGGAATTCATCCATGGAGTAGTGGTTCCTACCACAGTTAATTAGACGTCTACATCATTATAATCATACAATACTGTTCGTTTAGCATTTATGACCATCTCATTCATACAAAATTCTGAAAGATCACATTAGAAATACAATTAATGTGATAAGAAGCATCTTGTGTGAAAGGTCAAATCGGTATTATGAGTAAAGCAGCTACTTGAAATGTTAATGGGCTGTTCAGACCACATGGGTAGCAGCGCCACCCAGAGGAAGCTCATGGACTGACAAACTAGACCATGAACGTGATCAACTTGTGTCTGTGCGGTGGGGGTTCAGGTAAATACATACACTCCTCAAGGCCCAGCTGGTAGGCCAGATTCTGTAACCCTTTGACTTTCTCCATCAGGTTGGCTGTGGTTAGACTTCCCAACTCTGGAAGAATAGATTTGGAGTACAATTAGGGAATAGTCTTTAGTCTGTATCCCAAGTAGGTGACACCTGACAGACTACCACGCAATGCTACAGGGTGAAACACAACATTCAGGGGATGCAAAAATTCACCCATTTCGTATACCACACCACAAATAATCTTAATTGAAGAAAGAAACAGATTGAGTTTAAAGGGCTGCTCAACCGAGGCAGGGAAATTGAATTCTGTTACATTTCTGAATCAGCGTTCACCCATTACAGTTGAAAATGCAGCCAGTGACACTTCCTCAAGCAGCATCTCCTTATCCATCCTAGGACAGCCCAGGACTGACTAGGGCCTGCTTAGCTTCAGAGGAATACTCACAATTATTTTTTACTGGCTGTCTGAAAAGGCCCTGGGCCTCATTATAAATGAGGTTGTTTAGTGGCCCAGGGTGGCCGAGCAGCCGGAGCCACTGCCTCCAATCATGTCCAGCCGCAGCATGAGTCTGAAATTTATGAAGATATGGATGTCTGATAGTATGGTGTGGGATGCAAAACAGGTCAGCTTTGAAGACCTTGGTGTTCTTGATGTTCTTGCATTCAGAACCAACATGTCAAAGTGATCTGCCCACTATGATGGGCAAATATGGACATGTGGAAGGTCTCATACAAACAAAAAAGCTTGCTGTCAAACTAATTTCATTCAAATGCATTTGCCCTGCTGTACTTTACCTTTTAACATTTCAATGTCCTCACTCTCCAGTTCAGCCATCCATTTGGGTGGAGAATTGGTAATTGGCTGCAAAAAAGAAAATGAAAAAAGATTGCAATGTAGGTCTATTTACTTATCAAATCCTTCTGGCAATAGATCTTGGAAAAACACTCACGTTTTTGCAACATGCAGCAAACTCTGCAACTCCTGGCACTGTGTGAGGGATGAAAGCATGCAATCCAAATCAGAACTGAGCATTTTGGAATAAAAGTTTTATAAAGTCGTGGACTACCACAGAGAAGACAGACTTACTTTGCTCTGGCCATAGGTCAGGAGAAGCCCTATCCAGATTCTCAAAACTCAGCAGAGAGGATTCAAAATCATCACCTTACAATGCGAAACATGTATATTAGAAATCAACAGTCACTGTGAGAGCAGATTTCAGTTTTGCAATGTAATCGGCTTGCTATAATCAATATGGCTAATCTAGAATAGCTAGCTACAAGTACATACTAAGCTAGTGATTGGGTTTAAAATAAAAAATTAAGTAATGATAGGAGATATACGATATAATCATTTTTGCTCGATGAGTGAGATTGCTTCTTTGTTGTCAAGAAGTAGCTTAGTTGAGTAAAGTTGCTAACTGGCTATTCTATTATTACATAGTTAGACAGCTACTGAACAGTACTGTAGATCAGTTGGAAAAAAACTGAAATAGGCTTACTGTATATATCTAACGTTAGCAATTGGCTACAAACGACTTTCCGCTCACCTCTCATGATTTTATTGTCACATTACAGTCATTACTGTAATTGGCTAGCGTATTTCGTAACATTAGCGCGTCATTACTGCACTATTAGCTCTATAGCTTCAGTAGCTAGGTTAGCGCCCAAGAACGACCCATGAAACTGTTAATAGTTGACAACCAGCAAAGCCATCATATCAAGGAGCTACTATTACTACTAGCTAGATCATGGTTAGCAGGTAGGACGAAAGGCAGTGAAGGCTGTGACCATAAGACTCGTCAAAAACGTAAAGCATAATTTGCGGCACATATTCACTACTATCACATTAGAATATTTTCGCAAATAGAAATACGACACACCTCCGTTTTAAGGCAATTTGAGATCAAAATGTCTATTTATACAACCAACAACGGAGTAAAGAATTAGAATTTACCTCCATTCGGAGACGCCATCTTTAGACCCATACACGTGATGTAATGCAACCAATGGGTTAACGTTGTTTCAGATTGACGTGCCTGCAATATAAACTTCTGTCAGCAGATGGTGTTTCACGGTCGTTCGTCACAGCGCCACAACTGGGTCAAGTATTCTTTTACGCGTAAATAAGTTAATCTAAGGCTTTCCTATACCCACCAGCGACTGTATGTTCAGTATGTATTCAGTCGACAAGATAGCGTATTAATATAACGGATTCTGAAAGTATCTAATAGTAGCTTGTAGAAATAAAATGTATGACAATATGCCCGTTTTCAAGACAACGGTAATGTCGGTCAACTTGTCAACTACATAATTTAATTTGTAAAAAAAATACTATTTCAAAATGAAAAACAATACAACATTACAAATTAAAGGGACTTTGTATTTCATTTTAAAATTTAGGAAAATATATAGTCAAAATGCAGTAAACAGGTAAATAAATATAGGCTTTATTGAATAGTAAAAACAAAGTACTGAAATACATGTTAATGCATTCTTAAAATGTATGTAAATGATAACGTTTTATTTGTAATATATTTTCAATTAAATCTTGGACCCCAGGAAGACTGCCTGTCATCACAACGGCCCAAACTGTACCTCACCAAATGTTTAGAAAATACTGTGAACACTAAGACCACAAAAACCTTGCAAGATACATTCAAACAAATACTCTAATTTTATATTATAATTTAATTAAAATAGGAAAATTTGTCTTTCACTACAAAAAAGTATATCATATTGGATTCTCAATGGTACTAAAAAAGAAGATTGTGTATTTAGCTACTGTCCCTTTAGGCACTTAGCTTATTATTGCCACTCAATCAGCAAAAAAAACAAAATACATGTTAAGGCAGCTCAGTAGACATAATTAAATAAACACATCAGTCATTAAACGTGAACATCCACCTAAAGCAGATTCCTGTTCTGAAATTCTCTCTCCAAACATCAAGTGTATGCTAGGGCGGTGAACAATACGTTGCACGAGCAGTTCAAGTGTATCATTAAAATATTCTGATTTAAAAGTTTAACTAAAACAAGTAGAAATGTTTGGACACAAAACTGATTATTAAAATACTTGTTAAAAGGTACCAATGTGAAAATCAAATCAAAATCAATGTGCAATAATGTGATTTCTGAAGTTCACATTGCTTAAAAGAAACAGACATGTGAATGTCTGCAAAACACCACTCTGCTACATCACAATATCAGTCAAACATCAGACTTCACCAGACTAAAACTCCCAGGAGTCCATCCACTTCAGGCCAGCCATGGTACTGGCAGGGTCATGAGCAAGCGGCCCTCTCATACCATAAGACAGAGGGTTAAACAGGTAAAAGCTGTGTTAGAAAGGCAAAGGGAGAAACATTAGCAGGAGAAAAACACATTTTAAATTATTTGGTGTGTAGATTTACTGTTGCACCAATGACATATTGAAAGTATTTACACTTTAATTAAGATCAAAGATGCTAAGGCTTATCTCACCTGTATAGGATCGTGAGAAACAGCATTGCCCTTCCTCCTTTGAGCAGCCAGTAAGAATGAGGTGGGCCCAGCACCAGGTCAGCACTCTGCAGAAGGGTGTCCAATGTGATCCCTGAGACAGACATAATCATCATAAACAGAACATGATCTGAACTTGTTCTGATCATTACCTCATGTCAATTAATCCAGCATGACTCCTGGACGAGTCAATTACATGACAAAATCATTGTCTGGTGCATGCATTTATGCTAGTCTGACTGTACCTGTTAGCATACTGCTGAAAAGCATGGCAGGAAAGTAGTGGTGGTAGTAGAGGATGCGTCCCATGGTGTAGAAGGGCACATAATGTAGCAACCAGCCCAGAAACAGCAGCCCTCCACCTTCCCTCAGCACACGACAATGCTCTGCACATGCACACACACGAAAAAAGTATAGTAATATACATACATAACAACATTGATCCTATTCCACCCACCCATCTGTGTTGGAATCAAGTGCTTTCAAAAGGAAAGATGTATAAAAGTCCTTATACTCCTACCTATCCTTCTCTTGTCCAGCTGGACCCCTCTGTGGAGGGCCAGAGAGGCTGCTGTCACCATTACCAAATACAGGCCCAGACTGAGCAAGTTGAGCCACCAGATAACCTGCAGAGAGGAGTAACATATTCCGCCATATTGTAGCAGTTTATTGTGTGTTAGCTAACTAAGTGAGTGGAGAGAGGTACTTACAGGGTTGCCTAACAGGTAAACACGGTATTCAGTCTCATTCACTCCAGAGAACCTCAATCCCTTTACAGAAAGATAACAAATCCACAGTAATATTATATTTCATTTTGGGACTGGTCATACTTATCACACACAAACTTTCCAGATGCTCTGATGTCAGTTTAGGTACTTTTAATGGACATTAGAATATTCCTTTGCATGTACCATTTATAAGCATATTACATTCATATATATATCTATAATACTCGATGCTTCTACGATACTGTTCATACTCCCTATCCAACTCTTTCAAAATGTAATGCTAATTTACATTCTTATGTATATTACTGCCATTCTTGCCATATATACAGTATAATATTCAATACAACTACCAATACAAGCTGCCAGTTTACAGTACTATTTTTAAACTGCTGCTATGTACAGTGTTATGTATATTATGGCTTATAGAGTTTTCTTAAATTCTGACTAAGTAGTTGTAGTGTGGTTATTACACTCGTATGTATGCATGTATGTATGCATGTATGCATGTATGTATGTATGCATGTATCTGCCATACTTGATATATCTACATAATACTACCCAGATGGCTGCTACATCAATAATACTGCCTAGATTGATGCTATATCAATAATATTGCCCAGACTGCTGCTAGTACACGTACTCATTTTTTTAAACTGCTGCTTGTGTGCAGTGTTATGTATATTGTTACTTTGTTTGTATTTTTTGTCAAGCTATATTTGTGCTTATATATTCTTCTTAACTGTCACTATGTAGTTGTGAGGTGCCATGTTAGAAGTATTTCATTGTGGAGGATGACGCTGTGTTGTTCGGTGCATTTGACAAATAAACCTTGAAACAAACTCAAATCCCAATAAATGTATGGAGTAATGAAAATGCTAAGAACCTGGTAGTTAATGGGCCAATGCCAAGGTTTAGAGTTCATTTCATTGTCTTTGGGCTTCAAACCACTATTACCCTGTAAAAAAAGAACAATTACATGTAATCAAAAAAACAAACATGTGGAAGAAATTGGAACATAAATATGTATTTAACTCTTTGACTGACCTTTCTCCCATCTTGTACCATGGAAATTATATCCACTACTACAGTCTATCTAAACTGTCTCAACACCCTGTAAATCCGCAACGGAAAACCACTGCCTAAGTCAAGATCTCTCATTGCTAGACGCTATAGCAGTTTTTGTTCAGAAAGCATATTTAAGATTCAAGGTGCAAGGTTTGAAAAATAAAGAGCGATATCAAATATATTCATCTTCAATGGTTCTCACCCTAATCATGACGATGTGGGACTCCAGCAAAATCTCTATGAAGTGGGGCTTCAGCACTGAAAGGCTTATGTTGGGCACTATCAATGTACACATAGAAACCAACAAAATAAATCTGGCTGTAAGTACACACACCACCCACACCCACATGTATCATCCTGTGGGAATCAGTACCAAGACTGAACTGAAAGGAACGGAGGCATACATTTGGTATTGATGTGATCTTCAATATTCCATTGAGAGTTTGGGGTCTCCTTCAGATATGGGCTACATGTAACTTCCACCTGTTCCCAGCCCCTGAACAGAGAAGACACAGCTTTACACCAGCATCACCAGTAATGTTAACAATATTGCAAAATTAAGATACATGACTGTCCAAAAACCTCAATTTCTTACCATTTTGGGAGAGTCTTGCCAGAAGAGTAGAGCACACAGCCAGTTGCACGATGCAGGAAGCGTACTCTGCTGCGTAACACCTTGATCAGGTCTCCCTTCTGACCCCCACAGACCTCCACCTGCCACAGGTCGTTAAGGTCACCGGTTCCATTCTGAAAGCAACAGCGAGGAACAAGAGGTGAACATTTAGGCTGATGGATCAAACCTCCATCACATGCACACAATACATCAATACTGTAAGATCTCAGACCGCACAAGTGGTGTATGTGCTTACTCACAATGCCATATCCCGTGACCTGGAAGTGTTTTCTAGTGAGAGGTGCTTCATGGCGGTGACTGTGAAGATTACGGGTGGTCCTGGTGGATATAGCAGAATCAACCATTATTGCACTGAAAAATGTGTTGTAATGTAAACATTTACACAGGTACAGCAAGGGTACCGTCAAACTTCTAAAGGTGTTACTATCAAAAAAGTAGGGCAACTCTTACTCTTTGTGCTCCAATCGAATAATGTCACCATGACGAACAAGTTCCGGTTCTCCTGATTGTGCAGGACATAAAATACAAGACACAAAATGTCTGCAATGTCTGTTTCAATGAATCTACGTGCACAACATATTCTGATTGCGCAATCAAGACTTTCCTCTTACCGTTACTGCCATTGGGTCTCTGAACCAGCCACAGGTTGTTATAATCCTTATGGAGATATGCCGTCACCTGTTGCTGCTTTGCTCCTACTCCCTCTGGGTACAGATGCCAGTGAGAGTGGAGGTATCCTCCAGCGGTACGGAGGTTCTTCACCGTGATGGTGGAGCCGTATGCCAGGTCTGAAGGCGAAAGAAGAGTACAGACCTTTATCAAATTGAAATAGGACAGCTAGAAAAGCTTTGGTTTCCTATGACGTCTAATGTGATTAGATGTCATTCAAATGGAGAAGTGGAAATATTCTGTAAAACAGCACTGCTGCAAAGAGTAGAGAATGCATAGAAAATGCTGTTGAATTCCACTCACACTCAGGCATGGATGCGTTGTGTAGGTTGTTTCCAATCAGACGGGACTGAAAAGCAGAGCTAAAAAAGCCATCTCCGGGACCACTGGAGACATGGGACAAACAGACTGAGTAAACAACTAGGCAATTTGTGGGAGAGAGAAAATGTAAAGCCAGTAACAAACATACCTTTTGTTCAGGACAACAAAGTGGACTGCAAATATTGTAACATAAAAAAACAGGGGAAGAATGATAAGCCCAAACACTCTGGACAAGAAGTGCTTCCCAAAATCCACCTGGCAAAACAAGGGAAAGAGAGCAGAAGTAATGCACTCCGATGTTGGTCTGTGTACATCAATATTTTAGGAGAATAATAAAGATGAGTACCAGAGAGAGATCAAGGTCCCCCAGCAGTCTCCATAGGTCCCAGGTTGTGTTTAGCCCCACCAGCAGGATTACAAACAGACCCACAAACTTCACCCCCAGTGCCCCAGACAGGTTCACCCCTGTCAGTACCAGCCAGAACCACCAGGGTGCACTAAAAGGCCTAAACACCATCGGAGAGAACACAGCAAAGTGTCTAGTCTTTCAACATATGTGCATTAAGTCACTTAACATTGCTGTATGAAGTTGTTCAATGTCGGATTATTAAGTCGGTCGACGTCAGTGCATTAAGTCGGTCGACGTCAGTGCATTAAGTCGGTCGACGTCAGTGCATTAAGTCGGTCGACGTCAGTGCATTAAGTCGGTCGACGTCAGTG
>JACXGJ010003702.1:0-51475 GCA_016801105.1 Esox niger | reverse complement strand
TGAAGGGATAGTGCTGGCTCCGTTTCCTCCAGTCTTCTAGAAGGGATAGTGCTGGCTCCGTTTCCTCCAGTCTTTTTGGAGGGATAGTGCTGGCTCTGTTTCCTTCAGTCTTCTTGAAGGGATAGTGCTGGCTCTGTTTCCTCCAGTCTTTTTGGAGGGATAGTGCTGGCTCTGTTTCCTCCAGTCTCTTAGGAGGGATAGTGCTGGCTCCGTTTCCTCCAGTCTTCTTGAAGGGATAGTGCTGGCTCTGTTTCCTCCAGTCTCTTGGGAGGGATAGTGCTGGCTCCCTTATGCTTTCCTACCCATCAGCAGCCAATCACGAGCATTAGTTCCATAGGGCTGGCTGTACTGACCATCACCTTAAGACTGTCCTCTGTCTGCCATCCTCTGGCTGTGACCAGGGAGGAGGGAAAGAGGGGGAAAGATGGGAGATGGGGTATGGAGACCAGGAATGCAAAGCAAGAACGCTGTTCTTGTTTCATCCAGGCCTGAAGATTTAGGTGTAATATTTCAGCCAGCTATACACGATGCCTGCAGTCCCTGAAAACACTCCTAAAATATTGTTTAAACCAGTAGTGTGATTTCATAAAAATATCTCATTAGTCCATTTCTGTCAATTATTTTCCAAGGGTTTCTGGGTACAAACCTTGAGCCTTGCCAGGTTCAGTGCGCCCTGATTTTTAACTGGTCCCCATAAAATTAGCCCCTGGTATTTTGAATGGAGAGCGGGAGGATAGGTTTAGCTTGAGTTATGGTTGTACAATATTCAAATCTGTCACAATATTAGAACAGGTCTTGTAAGTTACCCCACATCTCCAACTCCATGACTTTCCATCTTTTCTGAACAGAGTTAGCTTGAAACTTTCCTCACTGAACTAACTGAAAAATGGACAGTCAGACGCACAGAAATCTTTTATCCACAATATTAGTCGGAAAAGGAAGACAGAACTGAATTTTTAAAGGAAGAAAAGTAATTTTGATGATAGTAATGACAAGGCTAAGAAGTAACATTTGGTCATTAATGTCAGGGTGGATATATATCAGAGATTTATATATTAGCATTAAGAGAAGCCTATTAGTAACGTAGCTCATCCTTCGAGGTCACTGCAGATGAGTGATAATCTTATTCAAATATATTCTGCATGAAAGAGAACCATCAGCTGATTATGTGAAGCACATCTTCTCCAGGCCTGTAGCACCAAGTCCAAGGCCTTACATCTGAGGGAGTAAGGGCCAAGCTAGTGTAGATATCAAAAACACAATGAAAGTCGCAACGTGGAGGAGTGGATTGTGCAAACGGTCGCACACATGTTCTAGTTCTCAGTTTTGGTTCAGTGTGTAGGCTAGTGAGAGGAAGTTGTTTTACCATTCCCTCCGAAGGAAAACAGCATTTATCCCATGATGCTGAATGATCCAGAGGCTTTCAAGGAGCTTTTTTAAGATGACACAGTCAGCTACTTCATCAAGCCATCTGTGTTGGTCACTGTCCTTCCCTGAAGCTTTACATCAATGCAGAGGATACATCGATCATGTCTGCCTCCCCTTCACTCTGACCGGTTACTACGGACACAGACGGATGCCGGTGCCATTCACAGGCCCTTCCTGAAAAAGAGCACTCTCACCGTCTCACCCTGCCGGAATGTTCTTTTTGGACACCATCTCCCCTGACAACTTACCGCCGCATTGAGATATCGTGAAAATAATCGCCAAACAGCGGGAATATCGTTCTGGGTCAACTCAGTTTTCCACGTCTGAGGTAAACCCGTGGTCCAGTGTCAGCCCAGGCTGGATCCCTGCTCGGCCCACACATCAACACTACGCAGGCCTTTTGTTTTGTTAACAGTGAGTGCAGAGATGAAGAAGAGAAACGTTCGTCAACAAGCCGGCCCTTACCATGTCAATGTCCCCACATGGTTGTCTCTTGGCCGCTGACTGCAGGATGGAGCTGATGCAATGAGAAGCCAGGTCATGAACGGTCATGCTGGGTCTACAAAGACGCGGCAACGTTTCCATCGATGTTCGCGTTACGGTAATCATGGCGCGTTCATTGCCAACAAAAGCTGTTAGAGGCAAATAACACATTATCCTAAGGAGAATTGTGACATTTCCTTCACAGCTTCCCAGCAATTCTTGTTAAATGAGCTTCGACCGTAGGGCATTCCGGATTGTGAATCCGCACACGCGGACTGGCCTGTCCTCTGTATGTATACCATCTATCTGTCTATCTGTTTGTCTGGGACGGGACTCTTCTCTCCCTTAATTACAAGCTGAGAACATTCCTTTATTAATGTCTAGTTTTGTAGCGCTGCCAAATAACACTTTATTGCCCTTTAATTAAATATTAACGATGGTGTCATTACATCTTCATTCATAATTAACGGGCTACTGATATTGCACATTAATGTAATTAAGCATTAGTAAAGCAGAGCTAGGGTCCGTAATCTGGTGTACAATCACCGAGCCGCACGCGTGTGTGTGTGCGTGTGCGCGTGTGTGTGTGCATGTGTGCGTGTGTGTGTGTGTGTGTGTGTGTGTGTGTGTGTGTGTGTGTGTGTAGATGAGTGGAGAGAAGAGCTGTTTAGAAGGCCTTGTGAGGGAGGGCATTGCAAGGATTAGGGTTAAGAGTGAAGACAACATTTGAGAGGTTGAGCACGTTGAGAGGAGAACCTGACCACCCTCGTCCCCTCTCCTTTCCTACAATCCCCTCTCTCCTCCTGTCACCGCTCTGTACTATTGAATCCCACCCCCCCCCCTTGTCCTCTTTTAACAGTTAGGGGGAGTGGAGGGCAGAAATGATCTGTTCCGCCTTAATTGACCCCCACGAAGGGCCATGGATTAGGACACCGCTAGAGGGACATCAGCCCTCCATCTTACCCCCCTCCGTAGATCTGACCCCCCGCCCGACCCCCTCCTGCCTGTCCCTCCCCTCCAGATGTGTGGGATCAGTGGTAACAATGCATGATGGTGTACAAGGCAGCTTTTGTTGACAGTTAGAATACCGGTTAGTGTCTGCCCTGGAGCACTGGTTAGGACCAGGCATGAACATCCCCTTCAGTGATTTGACCTTTGATCTTGCCACTGAGAGGGCCAGGCAAAACTTGTCTACCAGTGGATAAACTATTGCCTTTTGATTATGTCAGCATTTTTATAAAAATGTTTTGACTGATGTTAAATGAAGCAATTTTTAGATAATTTTAAAATAATTTATATCTAAACGGCCACATTTTCCATCTGAACTGACATGGTCCAGTAATGAATATTTCTGAAACAGATAGCCAACCCTAAAAGAGGAGGAGAGAATATTATCCAAAAAGTGATAAAAAGAACCTTCTTGACAGGGCTCGGATAAGCACTACACAAGCCTTGGTCGTTAAATGGCAGTTGGTCTGCTGCATAACACATTGTCATGGTTATTCCACACTGCCATCCTGTGATGGAAATAGGTTTTCGAACAACTGCAACACACTGCAACCAGCTACACAACTAGAGCATTCTGCAACACACTGCAACCAGTTACACAACTAGAGCATTCTGCAACACACTGCAACCAGTTACACAACTAGAGCATTCTGCAACACACAGCAACCAGTTACACAACTAGAGCAATCTGCAACACACTGCAACCAGTTACACAACTAGAGCATTCTGCAACACATTGCAACAAGCTACACAACTAGAGCATTCTGCAACACATTATGGCCAGCTACACATCTAGAGCATTCTGCAACACATTAAGAGTCGATTAAAATTACAGAAGAGGACTGGTCATAGGACATTTATTTATGAATACATTTATAATAAAAATATTCTATGTACTGTTTATCTATTTTCATGATTTGGTTAACCAGAAATTGCATTGACCCACATAAATGAGGAAAGCAGGTTGATCTGTGTATATGTTCATGATATCCTGTCTATAACTTATACCCATCTCTTTACACTTAAAGCATGTTTAAAACTTGGTGGTGATGTTTAGAGACCGCCATCAAACCAATTTACTGTTGCTCTGTGATCTTATTAGCTGTCCAGTCATCCTCTTGGCCCAGGGCAAAAAGACTGCAATGTCTTGGTCTGTCTGGGGATGTTATCAAGCCCTAAGCCAACGCAGCTGCTATGTTAAAACACTTTAACGCCCATTACAGAGAACCCTCGGCAGCTATCGTTTCATCTCCTGCTCAAGAGAAGACTATTTGTTTCTCTCATGCTTCTGGTTTCAAAGAAACACATCCTGAGATGTTCATTGAATTTGGGAACTTTGGGCAAATTGGAGTCACACCGCCTTAACAGTGTATGGTTGGGACAAGCGTGTTTTCTCTCGAACTGAACAGAAATTTTTCATTCGCATTCCTAGACGAATTGGTAAATCTTTCTGTGCGTCTGAGTAGAGCAACAGCATCATCATCTGACATGATGTGGCAAACCTGTCATAATATTGTGATAACACTGTCAAGACATATGTATATAGACTGTGTACAATTATGTTGCTATTTTACAAATGGTTATGATTGCAATATAGAAGTGTCATAATCGACAGGGTGATGGTGGAAGGTGCTGTGTCAAAGTTCACAGGCTGTTAAAGTTCAAATCCTTCAGTGACCTGTTAAGGCGGTCAGGCTTCCCTCATCAGGCCGGCCGGGCCTAAAGAACCCTAACAGAGGCCTCATTGAGCAAAATCTACTTGGGCATGTGTATGAAAAGCCAATGTGACCTTTGATCTTTTCAATCTCCATCAATTTAAGTATGCCATTGATGTAAACGATATGTTTACTCTGGAATTGCAATGTTGTCATCATTTTGATGGAGCCCACGTTGACTTCAGACATGTTCCTGCCCCAATGGTCTGTTTCATCAATATCTCTCTCTTTTTGAGATGAGGGCTTCATAACTTGATGTTCCATAGACTAGGCTAGGACTCTATTTGGTACCTAACCCTTGGTCACCCATCCTTGAGCAGCTTTCTCTATTTTATCAGTAACCTAGCAGAGAGACTAAACATTGGTTTTCTCCCAGCCTCTCTCTCTTTCTCTCCCTTTCTCACTAAGACACGCTTTATTACATTGATTACCATTAGCGAGTATTCCGGCTGCGTTGCTTTTTGAAATAAAAAGGCTAAATCTAATATACTTCCAGATTTTCTCAAGAGATACCGTCTGCTCTCTGTCCTACAGTGAAACCTTCTTTCCTCTGTCTGTTTATAATGCAGAGTGGCACACACAGATGTCGGTGCCAGCCCAATGGCTAGTAGCCCCACAGCGCCAAGTGTCCCAGCCTCTTTAAGAGTAGACATGGTGCTGTCTTGCAGGCAGATGTTGCCAGTCATTCAGAAGTGGAAAAAACACGGAATGCCAGCTGATAAATGGAGGGAGTAATCCGAAGCATGCTGCTTTGAAAATATCCAATTTACTAACACATTCCTAAGTGGGGGACACTGTATTGCATAGAAGTGGGTATTCATACTTAATATCACAAGCAACATGTGGTTGTTAGTCCAACTCTAAAGCATTCAGTCAGGACTCAGATGTGAATGCAATGTTTTGTGCCCTGATGTGTGTGGAGAGATGGGTGATGGGTATTTAATGGTCTAAAGTTTTAAAAGACAAAGCCAAATGAAACAAAACTTTGATTTATAGAAGAATGACGGCCGAGACAATAAAACAGCTTTTTTTTAAGTGTTTCTGGTATTTTCCCTTAAATTACAGAGAACATTGAATGTTGAGATCGAAAGGACGGGAGTTTTACAACCCTTCTCTGGAGAACAGATACTCTTCTGTGTTTATTTCCTGTCCAGGCAGGAAATCCAAAGTATTCTATTCAACACTCACTGTGTGGGTGTTATTATGACAAACACTGCCCAGGAAGTCGTTACAAAGTAACTAAACTGTGTTCCAAAGACGTTGCCTCTAGGTTTGGGTTATAAGTATTGTCAACTGGGATGTTGTGTTAGGCTAACGCTAGGTTGGAGGCCAAATGTGAACATGAAGCTTGAGTTTTACCAATATGGTATAGATGTTTCCCATATAAAAGCTGATTATGCTTCTGTACTGTGCATGATAAAATAACATTTCAGTTTAATGTTGTTGTTTTTATGAGAAATAGTGTGTCGTGTGTATGTGTGATTCTATTTGAAAATCCACAAAGAAGCCTGTTGTCTACTTTGTTCCACTGTACTCATGTTCATTGCTTCTTACATATTTTTCAAACAAAATAAATGCAGCTATAATTTGATTTTACAGTACATTGATGCTGATGAATTTGGT
This sequence comes from Esox niger, assembly GCA_016801105.1. Lineage (NCBI taxonomy): Eukaryota > Metazoa > Chordata > Actinopteri > Esociformes > Esocidae > Esox > Esox niger. The sequence goes on along the minus strand of JACXGJ010003702.1, from coordinate 45,218 downwards.
AGGGTATCCAGCCATTATATTCCACTGAGTGTGATGGAGATAAGCCGACACCTTCATTTTATGCTTCTGTGAGATGTTGAAAGCCTTATTGAATATACACACACCACAAAAACACACACTAATTTGCCTGCAGTGATTACTTCAAGAACTAAACAACCCAGCCAAGTGATGCATCTTTATGATCCAAGTGTTGTGTGCATGTATGACGAGGACTTCACAATTCCAATAGAGACATTTTAGTTGTTTTCTCATAAACGCCAGTGTTTTTTGTTTGTCGATAGATTAATGTTTCCTAAATATGTTACTTAAACACTCCTCGAATAACAAATCACCAAGGTGCCAAAGGAGCTATACATTAATTTGTTGATTGGCCCCATGCCAGAAGGTTTGACAGATAATCTAAACATTTCACTTCAGAGGAGAGACGCCAAATCTGTTGTGACAGAGAGCACTCTGTTTAGCTTTGAGTGCCATTGAGATCTTATCCACACACTGAGGAAAACACACACGTGCAACACAAACACACGCAAGAGTAAAATTACACTCAAACAAACACAAACACACACAAACACACACACACACACAATGCACCTGAGTAGATATCCTACGGTCCCAGTCTCATGCTCCCCTCTTCACTCTTTATCTGGAGATATTACTGCAGAGCAGACAATGAAAAATGTTAGGTGATAGAAGTGATATTAAATTAAGCTAATCGAATTAGAGGAAGGATTGTTACAGAATGTCACGGGAAAACACATCTATTATGGAGACATATTAATGGTGCAATTTGTCTGAGCTTTGCCCATTGTTTGAATTGCAATTCACTTCTTTTTTGGGGTCTTTCTCGGTATTGTTGAACTTCCATCCTCTGGACAGGGCTTTCAATGCAGTATGCATGTGTTGTAATACATGTTAAGTTTCGCTGTACTTCACTACAGGGTGTGCTTCACTATACACACATACACACACACACACACACACACACATACACACACGCACACACACGCACACACATATTCACACACACACACACACACACACATGCACACACGCACACACGCACACACACATACACACACATACACAGACACACACTCTCACAGACACACACGCACACACACGCACACATGCACACATGCGCACACGCGCACACGCGCACACATGCACACACACACACTCACACACACACACTCATACACACACACACATACCGATACACAGTTATTTCATGTTATGTCACATTTTATTAAGCTGTTTTCCAGCTCATGGTTGTGCAGGTATTGAATAAGTCCAGTGATGCGTGATTTAGTGCAACAACAAGACCCGCCCACACCAAGGGCCAAGGGCTCATTTTGACTGACAGCTTAGACCCTCCCTATCTCACCACCTGATTGGTTATTGACTTGTTCCGTTGATAACAGGTAGGTCAGCGGGTAAATCAGGAAGTCAATTAGCGGCCAATGATTGGCTCTGCAGGATAACTGATTGATTCATAATAATCTTTTCAAAAGCTTCTCATTTAAGTCAAGTTTCAGTTGGAATTAAAAAGACCTTGTCTGCATCCTAAATGGCATCCTGCTTCCTGACTAAAACGAGTTCTTGTCAATAATAGTGCACTTCACAGGGAATAACGTGCCATTTGGGAGGAAGACCTTGTAGATGTGATGCTGGATTTATTCTGGACCTGATGCTCACTTATAACACGAGCAAGGCCAACCTTTTGGACTTCCATTCCTGCCAATGAGGAGCCATTTGAACTTTGACCACAACATTCTAACTATAATAAATATTTCGGTGCCCTAGGAAAATAATTGCATGTCCTCTTGAAACTGCTTAACAACAGAAATGTGGCTTGTGATATACAACTTCTGATGAAACACGTGTGCTAAATAGACTTATTTAGGGAAGGTCAAGGAAGTACGTGGGCATGACTTTAAAAAGGGCAACGATATTAACATTTTAAATTTGATTTCAGTCAAAATGTCTCACCTGGCCTTGCTAGTGTTGTCTGGGACAATGTGATGGGGAATTTATCCTGGCATTGTCTAGTTCACTTCCTGTATCTAAGCCTTGTCTATGATCTGGTGTAAAAATTGTGTACATTTAACATTATACCATGCCCAGTTTGATTAACGCAGAAGTAGGCTCAAAATTGCAATAACACTGCTAATCTATGCAAACTTTCTTTAGCCTGTTGCAACTCCAAATATCTTGCTGGCCATGCAAAGGCGTATGATAAAATATACTCTATTAAACTTTACAAAGGAACATTTCTCCATGCAGCCTACAAAGGATTCCAAGTTTCGCCATCCTGCACAGCTGCCTAGAATAGAAAACACAGAAGTCTTTTGTGCGGTAAATGAGTCAGTCTGAGTGGGTGTGAATATATTAGTCCTTCACAACAGAATTTCTGTTTTCTTCAAATATTCCTCCGATAGGTTTGTCACTGCGGTCATGTTTGGACCACTTCCGGAGCTGAATTGCCCATAATAAGACAGCACAAATGGGCAGTAGTTTGACGCTAAATAATTACACTCCGAGACCTGTGACTTGTAGATTGGAGGGACACACAGCACCCACTCAGAAAATGTACAACATCACAAACATGTTTTGGGGCTTTGGTGAGTCTGACAAAGGCTTTTTTAATAATGTCAGGCCATGTTGGGAGGTTGAATCATGTCCACGGGTTATCGTTGGGGTGTGTGGGCTTTCAGACATTGTGTTGGTCCATCAAATCCTAACTACAGTTGGGGGGGGGGGGCATTCAAAATCAATGAGACCCTCAGACTTCCACAGTGCTGAGTTGTGAAGTCATCATTTCCAACAGAGCGAAGACAACTGTTCAGTATCACACACACACGCCAGTATTCAAATATGCCACGGTTTTAAAGAACATTACTGGGTGAATGGCACATAAAGGCCACTTGAGTAATAAAGGACAGTGTGTGTTGTGGGGTAACAGACCAGCTGTCCCATAGTGCCGTCATTGTGCATCCTAACAGGTATGTGGAGGTAAAAGGAAACCCTGATTGATATTTGGACATTTTCGAGAGGATTTGACTGAGCCAACCTGATACCCATTGGTACTGTGCATTTCCCTAGGCAGGGAAAACCGATCAGAGCCCCTCTGTCTCTCTGACGGTGTTTCTCAGAGATGCACCAGTAGGCAATTTGGCTCCCATCCCTCTGGATGAAATTGAGCGTCAGACCACGTACACACACACGTGCACACACACACGCGCGCCCCCATACTCCCCCTCCCTCACACACCTCGCTCCATTAGCGATGACATGTGACGCTGCGATGGGCCAAATGAAGCTCAACAATTGATGTCAGAGCCTTACAAATTAAACAAATGGGTGAGCGCCATGGTGTATTATGCACCACGAGACCCCCCCCCACTCCACACCCCCACGTCAGAGACACAGGCCCGGGCTGGCAGGACCATGTTGTCGTCCTAAAAGTGTCCCATAGAGATGGTTAGAGGACCTCCGCTGAAAGAGATACACCTCCCGGCGTCTACATCGAAGGTGTCCAATGCGTCGATGCGGTCAGCTGGGAGGGGCTTTATTGGGCGGTCATTCCAGGTCACGTGATCACGATCTTCGAGGTGATATTGGCGTTGTTTCATACCACGGCTGACGACTGTTTTGACAGGGCTGAGGTGCCTCGTGGATCATTTCCAACCGGCTACCAATAAGCCCGGTTTAGAATCCTTAATGTTGGCCCTGGACAGGGGAACGCCATGGACCCAATGCAGGGCTGCCATCTCCGTGCACAGAGCTCAGCGCACAAAGACACAACACCGTCTGGCTGAGAGAGACAAGGCCCGGAAAGAATGAGCTAGGGTACACTCTGCATATGTTGAAAACTCTGCATACGTTGATTGCCAGTGTAGAGTCGTGCAGACATAAAGCAAACTTCATTCCCTGGATGGATGCGTTTCATGCTCTGCTGTGCCGGGTCTGCCATTGAAGTGTCTCGTTCTGAGCCCAGCTCCGGAAGATAATCCGGGTTCAGAGACTGAATCACCTCCACCAAACTGGCGACATTGATCCTGTCTCGGGGCCCAGGTGTCGCAGCCAATCAATGTCTCCGGTCAGGAGGCTCAGCCAACCATGCTGTGTCAACATGCACCTATTTAACACACGCGCACGTGCACGTGCGCACCAAGAGGTCAGAGGGGCGATCCCGGTTAGTTTCTATGTATTTCAATGTTAGTTAATAACACACAAACACAGTGTCCATCGACATGGCGGCTGAGAGGTGAAACGTCCCGGGAGCAGGGGATGAGTCACTGGACCAGGGACTTTACACGATTCACAGCACCTGCACTCAGTGTGTCAGACACAATCACATCCAATCAGACACACGCACACACACACACACACACACACACACACACACACACACACACGTACACGTCTCTGATGCACACAGACATACAAAAGGACACAAGAGCCATGGAAAATCAACAACATTAACAGAAAAACATACTGGATATTGGTGTGGTAATATTTCTAATGTTATCTTAAGCACTACGTAGCCCTGGGGTGCTAGTGCACAGTGGACAGCGATGGTCAAATGAGGTAAGCCATGAATTTGGCTCAGAGGTTCTGGGTTCAATCCCAGTAATAGACTTTCTTTTTTTTTTTCATGGTTATTTCTTCCCATAGTAGTTGGTATCAAAGGCATAGTAAAAATGTCCACTATGAAAACTCTTTTAAATCTCCACAGCAAACACAGCGTGAGAAGGCTCATGTTTGTCATTAGGCAGATTCAGCAGACATACACTCAGTTGTTTTGCTTTACGAAAAATGCATGACATTCCTGCTATGGGAAAACTCACAGCATAAAACCGTACTGGGCCTACCTCTGTCAGGCTGTTTCTCTCAGTATATGTGTGTGTGTGTGGTAAAGAAACGGGAAAGAGATGGAATATCTAAAAGGGGTTAAGTGCCGAGGTTACCCATCCACGGAGCATTAGATGAAGGCTCTCATTTTGATGGACACCAGCACTGGTCTCCTTGATGTCCCAAAATATTAGGTTTCTCTTCTAATAATGTTGGAAATATTGCCTACTGTCATGATTAATCTGGGCGACCGCTGTAGCTGATTGCAGGTGACACGGTCACAGCACAGTGGCTGTGTTAGTTTCCACACTCCGTCAGCTTCACTCCACACACACAACGCTGCCAGAAGCAGCCCTGATAGCAGCTCCACAGCGAGCTAACTAGAAGTGACAGTGGAGAAGGAAACCTTTATTTTAATTCAAACAACAAAAGACCAAATAGCAAAACTTAGGCTTTGTACGTGCTTAACTTTTTCACCCTCTTTTTTTCTCAAATGCCTTTCTTTTTTTTGTTCTCTCTAGAAGTAGTTTATTCCACTTCTCCACAGACAATGCAGGTTGCGAGAGCAGCTTGTTCACATCGTGCTATCAGGCACAGTGCTTGGCAGAGGAAGAGAGACAGAAAGGGACAGAGAAAGAGAGGGAGGGAGGGAGGGAGAAAAAGCTCAGAGAGAAAAGAGTGGAGGTATTTATAGATGTGGAGGAAGGCACAAAAACATTTGTCAAATCAAAGGCTTGAATTATTACACACAGTTCGCCCAGTTTCACATGCCGCTCAGTCCCATTGTCCCAGGCTGGAACAAGACCCCGTTTCTTCTGAGGGGTGAATAACAACCCCAGTCCTCCACATAATCAAATCTGTATGTCCCAACAGACCAGCAGCCCCGACGTTCAGACATTCTTCCCATTGGCTGTGGTCAAAACGCACTGTTTGACCCAACAATGGCAACATTGATTTTAGCCGCGCTGAGAATTTGGTTGAGCTGTAAAAACCGGGCAATGACGGAAGTGCCGGTTTTTCGCCTTTCCCATGAGGCTACATGACAGTAGCCAGTAGCCTCCCAAATCCCTGAACTCTGACCCTTGGTCTCAGCTCTGATTCAATCATCTCCAGTCATCTCCATCCCAAACATCATTACCCCACCATCAGCAGCATCCTCTCTCCCAGGATATTCACGCGTGCAGATTAGTTCGTGCCATGACAGCGTGGAAACTCCCCACCCCCAAACTCTGAAAAACTCACTTCCTGCCCCTCTGTTGTCCACTTCGGCTGTGCTGCCACAATCAACGCTGATATCGCTTGCGCTGTTGTCCCGGCCACAATCGTATCCTTGTTTACCGGACAGCGTTTAAAGCCAGCCGCTTCTGTTCGGGGTGGGGGGTTTGTACATTGATGTCCGGTTGCCATGGGGCTGGCGTAAAGTCATGACCTTCCTGTTTTGCAACATAGTAACTTATTGAGTTGATACAAATTACCCTGATGCTCTATCTACCCAATTTAGTTGCTTCTTAGTGGGAAGGGGTCAAACTGGTCCTTTCATCGGCAGGCTTTTGAAGTCGCTGCTAGATGCTACCACTGTGAGACTATAGCACTAAGGAAGACCTATGTAAGGGGAGGGAATGTAGGGGGGAGTGGGGGGGTCTGTCGGACAATGGCCACCCTCAGAATAAGCATGACTCTGGGGGTAACTTCAAAAGAGCCCCTGGTGTCAGAGTGCTGTTGTGACTTGAGCTGGACCCAGCTTTTCCCTGGATATAAATGTTTTATTAGAGGAAACACCACCTCAGGCAGAATGATGCTGAGAGAGAGAGCAAGAGAGCGAGACTGAGAGAAAGAGAGAGAGGCAGACCTGGCTCTCAAGAGAAGACAGGCTCTGCCCATAAAATGAGATGGAAATGGAGCTGCACTTCTTAACCTTCCAACAAATTTGAAAACCAGTATTTTTCTTACCTCCATATTTCCAAATGTTTGTATCTATTCGGCAAAATACCACAAGGTGCGATCACAGATGTGTTACCAGTTGTGAAAAGAGTCATCAGTGGAGCACAGAGAACATTTTGAACGAAATCAAAGTCTTTTATTCATTATTATTAACAATTTGCATGTTTTGAAAGCTTAGAATATGCATTTCATAAACAACTGTATCTGTCATTTCAGATGTCCAACTTGGTTGAAAATGTAAAAACAATATCCTTGCTAACATTTCATTTTAACAAATCGTAGATAGATAGAGTCCATTGCGGAGACAGAAACACAGGCAAACACAGGCAACTACGCGCCCTTTGAAACTCACTAGATTTAACATAACAGTATATTCAGACCAGATCTCTTTATAAAAAGATCCATACGTAATCACCACATGTTCACATCCTAGACCCAACATATAATATTCAGAATCCCGTCGTCAAATAAATATAATGATTTACTAATGTTATCCATAATTTATTGCCAATCAGTCTTATTGCCAGCAAGCCCCAGTTGGATCTCTGTCTCTGAATGAGGCTCCTCCACTCTTAACTCAGGCAGAAAGATGGATGTGTGAGAGCCCCTATGAGAGCCAGATGGTACATTCCTAACAATAAGGTTTGGGCTTCCTTTAGAAAATGATCATCTTCCTGGGTGACACTAATGCATCATCATCAACCCTTCGTGAAATCAAACCCTAAATAAAGCTTCATGAATATGATATTGGTATTGATTGTACACTGACATGCATAAACAGAGCAGTGGATTTGAGGACTGACTATCCATGATAACAAGATTATAATGTGAACCATGTTATGAGGATTTAAAGTGTTTGTCTACAGTTACACTGTTCACAGACGTTGGAGATAAACAAGCTTTTATTTGGGGTAATATTTGGGTTTAACAGTTAAACTAAGCTAATGGGGCATTTATAAGCTGTTTTCAAGAATCAATTAACAATTAGATAAAATGTGTACTTTTAGTCCAAATATGTATATAGCAACAATAAATACCCCCTTTAGGGAATAGGCTTGTTTTTTTATGTGGGTTCTTACTACAGTCTTGATCAAATGCTCCTGCAATCAATGTCCCGGTACTTTATTATGAAAGTATCTCATGTGGTTTTTTTTGTGTCTCAGCCATTGCGTCTCTCCAACATCAATACTACTATATCTGATACACAGAGTAAAATATATAGGTAACCAACTAGCCAACATTTACTCAAACTCAGAGGAGAAACCCAGAGAGAAATAAAATACCAATTGTCCCTAATCATCAATGGTACATAAGCTCGGGCCTTTCTAATTCCACCACCACACGTTCTGAGACATCCGAACACGCTCGACCCCCCGCGTTGGGCCACTATGATGTGAAGCGCTAGGGTAAAAGGGTAAAAATCGAAATTGTTGACAACTGCTACCGATCGCCTTTAAACGTCTTTTAATTGATAACGACGACGAGGTGTTGAACTTTAAACAGACATTGTAATTATCTGCTTTAAGAAGGAGGAGCTTTTTCGGGAAATGTTATGGCATTTGAAAAGGGATTAATGGCAGAGCGAGGCGGACGCCACCCTGCAGCTAAATGACATTAAGGAGATGAGTGGTGGAGCTGAAGACAGGGAGCAAACCCACCAGTCACTGGAGCCATACCATCCCAGGGAGCCAGCCAGTCCAGGGCACACCAGGGGTGACAGTGTGGAGGAGCAAGGGGGAGGCGGGAGATAATCTGACCGTACCACAGAGGGGGGAAAAGGTGGACACGCACCCCTGTTGAAACCCAACCAATAGTCGGCAGCAAAGACATCAAAAGTCGGTTTTGTACATCAAAAAGTACACAGGATTAATCAGGGAAATTGCCTTGTTACATCAATGTCGTCGATCCCACTAACTGCTCGCACTCAGCTGACGGAATTCTGATGTGGACCTGCCAAATTGATCTTAACACTGTCTCAGTGACACCCCCACGCCCTCCCCGGTAAGCGAGCTGGCAGTTCCCCTCAGGTTCCTCAGGATCATGTGGATCCCACAGCAGCCCTTCCAGTCCTGATCAAGAGACTCCGCTGAGCTCCAGCCCGGGGGCCTGATTGGTCGGGAGTCAGGGCCGACCGGAGGGCCGGGCCCAGGGGTTCGTTAGCTGCTACAGACTGCCGGGGCTTTGGTAGAGGTGACTCCAGGGGAACCGTGAGGACATCCCAGTCCCACAGAGATAGAAAGACAAGGGGGTGGTTAATGAAGCCCTCATCACCTCAGAGATAATTAACACTGAGGCTACTGTGTTACTTTCTGGGTCTCTACCCTCAGGACTGGTTGGGATGTCTTCCAGCCAGGTTAGGCCCCCGTGCAGAGTGAATTCATTACCTGAAGAGAATGAATGAAAGTAGAAGGGGGAGGTTAGGCCGTGTTTAACAATGTAGAGCTATAACCTGAGGAGCTGTAGAGAAGATTTTAGGCCGTAGTAATATGTTATAGCCTGAGGAGGTGAGGAGGTGAGTAGGTGAGGAGAACAGGATGGGCTTGGGGAGCTTAAAGAAAAGGCTGTCACACATCAGTCATCAGTAATCCAGTCAGGAACAGCTGCGATCTATTCATCTATGATTGTCATTAAGGATCCAAATGAGAGAAGACTTAGTTAATGAAGGTGTGTGTGACCAAGAGTGGGGCTGAAGTGTGTGTGAAAGAGAAAGAGAGATTATACACACAGGGACAAGGACAAAGAGTGATAGATGTTATTAAATGTAAAAAATATAATACAATACAATGAAATTGTAGTGTAATTTTCCCAAATTTGAGATTATTATTGAAGGTTTCCGTGTCCTCTGAAGCGATTAGGCACAGTGAGGTGTGGATTGAAGGAGACTTACATTGCTGCTTGCTACTTAATACACGGATCAGCCATAACATTATGACCGCCTGCCTAATATTATGTAGATCCCCTTTTACCACCAAAACAGCCCTGACCCAACGGGCATGGACTCTATTAGACCTCTGAAGGTGTGCTGTGGTATCTGGGACCAAGACATTAGCAGCAGATTCCTTTAAGTCATGTATACTGTGAGGTGGACCCTCCATGGATCAGACCTGTTTGTCCAGCACATCCCACAGATGCTCGATTAGATTGAGATCTGGGGAATTTGGAGGCCAAGTCAACAGCTTGATGTTGTGTTCCTCAAACCATTCCTGAACCATTTTGCTTTGTGGCAGGGTGCATTATCCTGCTGAAAGAGGCCAATGCCATCAGGGAATATCGTCGTCATGAAAGGGTGAACATGGTCTGCAAAAGTGCTTAAGTAGGTGGTACGTGTGAAAGAAACATACACATGATTGGCATTCCATTGCTCCATGGTCCAGTTCTGATACTCACATGCCCATTGTAGGTGCCCTGTGGACTGGTCAACATGGACACCCTGACCGGTCTGCTTCGATGCAGCCCCATAGGCAGCAAACTGCGATGCACTGTGTGTTCTGACACCTTTCTATCAACACCAGCATTAACCTTTTCTGCGCTTTTCCTTCCTTGGACCACTTTTGATAGGCACTGACCACTGCAGACTGGGAACACCCCACAAGGGCTGCAGTTTTGGAGATGTTCTGACCCAGTTGTCTGGCCATCACAATTTGGCCCTTGTCAAAGTCGCTCAGATCCGTACGCTTGCCCATTTTTCCTGCTGCTAACACATCAACTTTGAGGACAAAATGTTAATTTGCTGCCTAATAATATTGTCCTGGCAGCCACTGACAGGTGCCAGGACAATGCGCTTATCAATGTTATCCACTTCACTTGTCAGTGGGCACAATATTATGGCTGATCTGTGTATGTGACAATGAAAGACCAACAAACCTTTGTTACACCATTGCCATTATTTTTATTGTATATTTTTCTATTGTGTGTGTCATTTAAATATTGTTCTGCTATTTTACATGTTGACAGTCTAAACACTGTTATTACTTTAATTATGTTATGTTGTAAAATATTTCAAGTCATGTCAGAAAGTTCTATAGCGACATAGATGTTCAATGTGGACAGAGTGGTTCTACAGGGTCAGAGAGCGGTTCTATAGTGACAGAGATGTTCTACTAGGACAGATGTGTTTTATGGGGACAGAGCGGTCCTATAGGGTATGAGAGATGTTCCTTAGCATTTGACGGACCATCAGAACTACACAGTCTAACAAGGACACTGTACCGTCACTACGACCATCAAAACAATGTGGTTATTATGCCGCAATTTAATACAATTGATCAAAGATCCCTAGAAGAAACATTTTGACATCTTAAAGCTTCCACATGTTGTCTTGACACACTGCCATCAGAGTTTAAAAAACATGTTTTAACGCTATAACGGTGTATCTACAGCAAATAGTTAATAGCTCTCTACAATCAGGCATAATCCTAATTTATCTAAAAACAGCTGTTATTAAGCCACTATTAAAAAAGAGAACACTGGATGCATCTACATTGAACAACTATAGACCTGCAGAAAATCTCCCTTTTATAGCCAAGATCATTGAGAAGGTTGTCTTCAAACAACTTAGCAATTTCGTCTACTCAAGCGAACTCTTACAACAAATTTCAGTCAGGCTTCTGACATCACCACAGTTCTGAAATGTACCTGATAAAAGTTTAAAATGATATGGCTGAATACAGATTCAGATAAAATAACAGTTCTGGTTCTATTAGATCTCAGTGCAGCGTTTAACATTGTAGATCGGGGGTGTCCAAACCATTCCATGGGGGGCCGTGTGGCTGCGGGTTTTTGGTTTCTCCTCTGAATTGGTTCCCATTTCACAACTAACTGACCAGGTGATGGTAGAAACTAACCAATTAGTAACCTAATTAGTCAATCAAGCACATCGAGAGAGTGAAAACAGCTGCAGACACACAGCCTTCCGTGGAATAGCTTGGACACCACTGCTGTAGATTATAGAATACTTTTAGATAGGCTAGAAAATTGGGTAGGACTCTCTGGGACAGTCTAATTAATTCAGGTCATATCTAGATGGCTGGAGATACTTTGTCACCATTGGTAATCTCAAACTGCTTCTGTTCCATCTCTCTATGCTACCTCTGGGCCAAATTCTACAGAACAACAACATTAACTACCCCAGCTATGCAGATGATACTCAAATATATATGGCTTTCAAATCATATGATAAAAGCTCAATAGACTCACTGTGTCACTGTATAGAGTACATAAATAACTGGATGAACCAAAATTATATACAATTAAACCAAGTTAAAACAGAGATCATTATGTTTGGCAACCAAAAAAAAAAAGAGTATTAGTAAAGAGCTGGATTCTCGGGCCCTAGAAACCAGGGACCAGTCTTCAGATTCGGACCTTACATTAAACCGTCACATCAAAGCGATCACCAAATCAGCCTGGTGTTCTTTCAACTTAAAAATATAGCCAGAATCAAAGCTTGGTGTCCCAAAAAGACCAAGAGAAGCTCATCCATGCTTTTATCTCTAGTAATGTTGACTACTGTAATGGCCTCTTAACTGGACTCCCCCAAAAGAATGAAAACAGCTGCAGCTCATTCAGAATACAGTTACTGGAATGTTAACCATGACCAAGATGTTCTCAAATCTTTGCACTGGCTTCCAGTCAGTTACAGAATAGATTTTAAAGGGGTGCTTTTAGTTAATAAATCACTGAATGGTTTAGGCCCCGAATACATTTCTGATATGTTTGAAGAATATAAAACGAGCAGGGTTCTTAGATCCATGAACACAGGTCAGCTAATAGAGCCCAGAGTCCAAACTAAACATGGTCAAGCTGTGTTTAGCAGTTATGCTGCACACAACTCGAATATACTGCCAGAAGATCATAGTTGTGCTCTAAACGTATAAATTTTATATCCATGTTAAAACACTTTTCTTTTCACACGCCTGTGACTGAGCAGTTAAACATAACCGCACTATTTCTATTTTCTTATTCTACAATTTCTTATTATGATGCTGTTTTGATTTTTTCACCTGAGTATTTGTTTTAATGCTATTGTATTTTTATTTTATTTTTATTTGTAAAGCCAATTAAATTGCTTCTACTTATGAACTGTTCTATATAAATAAACTTGCTTGCTTGCTTGCTTGCTAGCGACAGAGATGTTCAACGGGGACAGAGATGTTCTACGGGGGCAAAGAGAGCTGTCCTTCAGGGATAGAAAAATTGATAGACAGAGAGCAACATACAGTACCTGTACGTTGTTGACCTTATCTTGTTTTAAGCTGAGTCTGGAAGTCTGTGTCTCCGTCTATCTGTTTTCATTAGGGCTGCTACCGGAAGTAATGCTGCCTGTGTAGCGCTGAGCGGGAATGTTTCCACCTGAGCTCCGTCCAACATAAGCTAAAGCCAGAGTAGCGCTTCTTCACGATGGCTTTTTAATTGGCCCCAGTCCTGCCTGGGAGCGCACTCACTGAGGCTGCTTGCTCACCAAGCTAATTTCAGTAGCGGCAGGATAAACATTTTTCTCTTCTTTACATTTCTCCATTTTATGCCGATTCCCACAAACGCACAGCCTGGGTGGGCGAACTGGTTTGTTCTGTAACATAAATCAATCATGTCTTTTAAATCTTGAAATACACATCTCTATAGTGTCCGGGATTGGAGGCCTCATAGATAACAAATAGGAGTTTGTTTGAAAGTAAAGAGTGTCTAAACAGTGTGTCTGGACACCCTCTCTCCGTCTTTCCGACCACCTCAGGAGCAGGTGATGAAGACGAGGGGAGTCCAGGGGCAAGAGGGCTGACATTGATTGCTCATCAAACAGGGAAGACATGGGATACAGGCCTCACAGATGGACGCAGCAGGGTCATGACAAGCCAACAGGAGATGAGACAGAAAGGCTTCCTCCTGGAAACCCCATGGACCTGCTGCAGAGACCTGGCTCAGGAATCACCGGAGCCATCTTGTAAAGATAGGAAACGGTTGGGTGGGAAATCACCAGTATCAGTACACACTAGCGCGTTGTCGCTCACCGCTTTGGAAGTTAGTGTGTACGGTGCCTTCAGAAAGTATTCCAACATTCAATTTCCCCAACTTTGTTTCATCGACGGCTTAATTGATCATTAATAACATTTTCTCCCCTATATATCTACATGGGACAGCCCATACTGACATGGCAAAAACATGGGACTTTGTTCTCAGAAGACCAGATCATATTTGATCTCATGCTTTTAGTGGCCGTCAAGTGATGTAATTTTCCCTTTATTCCGAAGTGGCTTCATTAAAGGCCTGCTGGAGTTCTGCAGATATGGTTTTCCTTCTGACAGATTGGTCACCTCTTACCAAAGCCCTTCGGACCAGTGACTTAGTTTGGCTGAACGGCCAGCTTCAGCGAGACTCTTGGTTCTGCTAACTTCTTTAATTTCACAAAGATAAATCTAATTGTGCTCTTGGCAACTTGCAGTGCTTTGACAGTTTGTATAACTATCCCCAGATCTATGCTTTGACACAATTCTATGTGAAAGGAGAGTTCCTTGACTTGACTTGGTTTTTGCTCTGACAAGCATTATGAAGTGTGGGACCATATAGAGTCAACTTTTTTGACAAATATATCAAATTTGCTACTGGTGGTTACCAATCAAGAGCCTTTTAAGGATGAGGGTCACGGATGTATGAGCCGGGCATGGCCAGTGCTGTGCCGGCAGTTGCATTTCTATGTTCGATGTATTTTAGTTCTAGTTAGTCTGTTTCTATGTTCTGTTGTTTCAATTCCTTGTGTTTTTTATTTCACTTGTGTTTAGTTCAGTCTTGCCACCTGTTTCTTGTTTTCCCCTTATCACTTCCCTATTTAGTTTCCCCAGATCCTTGTGTCTTGGTTGGTCATTATTTTGTGGGACGTGTCTGGTTCGGGTATAGGTTCTTTTGATTAAACTACATTGTTGCACGCATTCTGCACTTTTGTCCTGCCATGACTACCTCAAGACGTCATAACGGCAAAGATAGACATTTCAGTTTTCAATACATTTCTAAAAACTGGCTTTTGATTTGTCATTATAGGGTGTTGTGTGCATGGATTGATATGAATTAATCAATTAGAAATGAAGTCTTTATCCCAACAAAATGTTGAAATAGTGAATAGGTCTTTCCCAACACACTGTCCCATAGTGTGTGTGGGGGTGTTAAGCTGTTTTCTTTCAGTAAGTGTGTGGACCGGCTGTAAGTAAACAGACAGTGAACTGAATTGTGGTCTTTAGGGAGGCGTGTCATGATAATGAGTTTCTTCAGTCTCTCCCACTAATCCAGACTAACACTAGGGATCAAACCCACTCACTCCCTTGTCCCAACACACGCTGACATCCCCCCACGGACTAACCTGACACAGAAACACACAATAACACAGAGTCTGTACAGAAACTCACAAGAACACACACACTGCAGACAGAAACACACAATAACACACACACATCCCGCACAGAAACACACAATAACACACACATAACACACAGAAATACACAATAATGCAAACATCCCACACAGAAATACACAATTAGACACATCTCACACAGAAATACACAATAACACACACACATCCTGCACAGTAATAAACAATAATACAAACATCCCATACAGAAATACACAATAATACAAACATCTCACATAGAAACACAGAATAACACAAATATACCACACAGAAATACACAGTAATACACACATCTCACACAGAAATACACAATAACACACACATCATGCACAGAAATACACAATAACACACACATCCTGCACAGAAATACACAATAACACCATACAGAAGCACACAATAACACACACATCCAACCACACAGAAGCACACAATAACACATCACAGGTCTGTATAACTGTGTAATGTGATCACATAGATGATTTATTAACACTCTTCCGTTTGAGAAATAACATTTTTGGAGAAAAAAAACATTTCAACAGTGGCTTGCATTTGATTAAATGGAAAAATCCCAGTTGATACAATCAAATCAATCAAATGTATTTTATACTGGCCTTTATAGGTTAGCAGGAGTCACAGGGTGCTTATAGTACAAATTGTTTCACAGCAGCTTGGAAAATCTCCCTTCTGGCTGTGCTGGTTGGAGATTATAAGAGTACACAGACTTTTAAGGTCACATTGTATATTTACATGTTTATGCATCCCATAAACAACTTTCCCCATATTACAGTTGCTGTTCATTTTCCATTCTTCAACAATATGAGAAAGTCTGCATGAAATCCTAAGTAACCAAGATGATATTTATGTTCGGATTTATTGCACATCCTGCATCCACATCTGCCTTCGTGTGTGAGCGCGTGTGTGTGCGTGATCCAGAGAGTGTGTTACCCTGTCAGCATGTGCAGGTGTGTGTCCGTCAGCGCGTCTGCCTCCTGCCAGCCCATCACACCAACACACAGATAATATCAAGCGAAGGGGAACGAGGTCTCCTCTCATCTCCCGCTTCTAAGTGTTTACAAATTGTTTTCTCAGGGCTGGGCTGTGGGCTGTTGATCCCAGTGACACAAACCCCTTATGGTGTTGCACATGGCCGCCATTTATAAACAAATGAGGGCTCACCCCGCGGGTCAGGGTGCTCAGCTGGCCCATTTGTGCCCGGCCAGGACTCCTGGCTCGACAAGGCCGTGGTGTCTGCCGTCATGTCAGACGCCCCTAACCTTGTCTTTGTGCCGAGGCGGGTGAGCCGGGTGGGTGGGGGGGGGGGGGGGGGGGGGGGGGGGGGGGGGGGGGGGGGGGGGGCATTGGGGGGGGCGTTGTGGGGGTGCCTCGGCCTGCTGATTAGTGTGAGTGACAAAGTGGCACACCGAGTCCACTCGGGCCTTCATAATAAATCTATCAGGGTGTAATAGAATTCCATCAATCCTGCGGCCGCGCCCCCCCCCCACACACCCCCCCCCTCGGGGTCACCGTGTTTGGGGACGGAGTGGCCGCGCAAATGTTCCGTCCGCCACCCCCAGCCCCCTCCTCTGGGACTGTGACACTGTTATTATTCAATTACGCTCTTTTCTTCCCAGTTAAAAGACCATGATATTATTATCACTTAATGAATGCATATAATTGGATCTTCACCGTGGACCCCCCCACCTCCCCCACCACCAGGCCGCCTGATGAATACCGCTCACTATTCATACTCCCCACTCTCGTCTTCCCCGGACGCATTTATTACGGACTCTGATCCGAGCTGGAGGGAGACAATGGAGATGAAGAGGATGAGGAGGATGATGACAGTGTTCATTCTATGCTTAGTTAAACACAAAGAAAGGATGATGAAAACGGGGAGAGGGGAGAGAGGAGGGAGAGGAGAGAAAACGAGAGCATGGACAGAGGAGGACTAAGAGCGTCAGGCGAGAGAGAGATTGAGGAGAGAGATGAAAGCCTAAGTGAGATCAAACCATAAAAGCTAGAATCACGAGAGAAGGGAGAGATTCTGGATTTCGGTTAAAACAGCGTATCAGTCGACTGGCTCACGGTCGTATTTCTTTATGAAATCGGAAACATATTGACCAGGGCGATCCGATCTCGTGCTCGGACAAACTCCCGGAGGTATTAAGACGAGGGGCACGCCCCCGCCAGCCGCAGTGGCTATCAATATCCTCTCAATCTGACAGAAGACAACGGCGGGGGGGGGGGGCGGTGGGGCGGGGGCCTCCGAAGCGGCCGATGAGCACCACTAAAAACATTGATTTAGCATTCATCCACTTCATTTGAAGGGAGGCTGGGGGCGGGGGGGTGAGGGGGTGGGGGGTGCGTCAGTCCGTGAAAAGGCAGACAGGGGCTGTTTAGCCGCCCCCCATTCAAGTTACTGCCCCCTCATCGCAAACCAAAGGCAACCGCCCCTCCCCTTACCATTGTCGTGGGGTAAATGTGGTGGGGCCGCGTGGGGTGCGTTGGCGGGCGTGTGTGTTTAGGGGTTTTTGGGTGGGGTGGGGGGACACGCTGACACTCCGTCATTAATCCCAGCAGGCAGGGTTGGCAGAGTGGCAGTGCCCAGATCCGTCTGCTCCCCCGACGGAGACACTTCACAGGCAGAGACCCTCCTCGAACTCCCCCCTTGCCTCCTCCATTGTCCCTCTCACCTCTCCCCCGAAACCCCTCCAAAAGCAGAACCCCAACCTACCCAACCCCAGCCCCCACCATACATCAGTCCAAATTAAATGTACATTAGGCCGTCCTCTATCAGAGGGCCGGGCAGCAGAGGGCTGACATCATTACTGAACACATGACCGTCATCTATTACATCCTATTATACACATGTCTCTGGATTGTACTGAAGTTCATGCATACCTAAGTGTAAGTTTGTGTTAAAAATTAAAGACTCTTTTAGGAGGACAAAGGACTTTCTGAACTGTTGACTTTAAGAGGGTCTTTATTAACCCGACCAGGGCATCTCACGGGCCTGGAGAGGGGATGGGGACATTCACACCATCCTTGCCCCCTCTTTCTGTCTCCCTGTCTTACCCCTCACCCTTTCCTCTGCTTCTCTGATCTTCCCATCACTCCCTCTTTTCTCACCTGTCTCTTTTCCCTTCCTCCCTCTTCATCTTCTCTCCTCTTCCCTGGTAGCATTGTGTAGTGTTGGGCCGCGTTGGAGTGTAGTATTGTATTGTGCTGTGCAATATTGTGTTATGTAATATTGTGTGGCGTTGTATTGTGTAGTATTGTGTTATGGGGTATTGTGTTATGGGGTGTGTTTTCTTTTGTTGTGTTGTGAATATTGTGTTTTGTAGGGTTGCTTTATGGATTATTCTGTATTGTAATGTTGTGTTATGGAGTATAGTGTTTTGTAGTGTTGTGTTGTAGAGGTTTGGGTGTTGTAGTGTTGTGTAGCGTTGTATTATGTGGTACAGTGATACATAGTACTGTGTTATGTACTACTGTTCTATGTTGTATTGTGTAATATTGTGTCGTGTTGTGTCACATTGGATTGTGAAGTATTTTGTGTACTAGTGTTGTGTTGTGTAGCCTCTCTGGCTCTCCCTCTCGGTATGAGTGATACATTTGGGTTACCTCCCCTCACCGGTGGGGATATATTTGCGTTGGAGCGTTCTGAAAGCAGCTGGAGAAGCGGCTGCCTGAGTAAAGTCACCTGAGTGCTCAGCGCTTCTCTTTAATTGCTTCATTATCCTCCACGCTAATCCCTCTCCAATTTCCACACTCTCATTTTCAGCACTCATTTGTCCCGGTTCTTCTCCAGCTCTATTTCCTCTCCTCTAGCACAGACACGGCCTCCCAAACAGCACCCTAGCCCTTATCGAGTTTACGACTTTTGACCGGCACTCCATAGGTCCCGGTCAAAAGTAGTTCACTGCGTAGGAAATAGGGTGCAGTTTGGGAGGTCGTCAGACCACAGCGGTCGCAGCATTGGAACCTATTTGCTTTCCAAGGCAATGATAACAATTAATGCTCCAGAAGGCTGCAGCGCTTGTTTCGTGAAACTGTTTTAGCCAGCTAAACAAGAGGGGACTGATAAACCGAGGAGAGTGGAGGCGCCAAGGCAGAGAGGCTCAAAGCTTCATGAAACCATTTGTCTCCGTAATTATGCTTTAATTACAACTGTGTATGCTAATACGCTAAACATTTGCATAGAGCATAACATACACAACTTCCTGCATATCTTTGCATGAAATGTTATGTGCATGTGCGCACAGGAGGGAAGTTTCAGGTACACTGTTGGGTTTATTGCTTCGGGGAATTGTTGGGAATGAAAAACAAGGGTATGTGTTGTGTTGTATTGCATGAGTTTGTTTAGTTAAGTAATCGTGTAGAAATGTTCTACCATCACGTCCAATCTCATACTCCTTTTTCAGAAGAACCAACGTAATTTCAGATTAGTTGGTCAACGGCAACAACGTGTGAACAAACGACCAATTTTCGGGTCACTTTCAAATCACCCACCACGGCATTCGAACATTGCTACCTGTTGTTCTAGCTGTTCTATATCTACAACCACGTGTCTGATAGAGCACTGCCGCCAGCCCTCGTCCACGGCTCCTCGCCGCAGCTCCACCGAGGCGTTGAGACACACACTTACCTTAACTACATGCCAACGAGCCATTAACATACAAATGACCCGCACTTAACCCGTGATACAGATACAACCAAATGCCACCAAACACTCAGGATCCGCAATTCACAGATGGAAACCCGATAGAGACTGACACGAAGCGTGCAGAAACTCTTTTATGTGCCATTCTGGCTCCAACCAAAGTCATTTAATTGGCTATTATCGAATGGAGATAAGGGAGATTTCGGATTGATGAGGGTGACGGTGGTGGTGTAGAAGATGGGGAAAGAGGAGTTAAATGTCAAATGAGGGTTAGCCATGCAAGGGAAACCCCCCTCTCGCACAGGCTAATGTGACCTTAGATTGTGGTGAGATTCAGCCCCTTACCCGAGCACACCCCCATATATGGGGAGACACTCTGCTAGTTTTCTATAGAATGACATCATGTGTCCATGAGTCAGTCAACACTCACCGCAAAAACACCACCATCACGTGAGACTTCTGATCACTGTTGCTGAGACTTCTGGAAATAACAACAACACCATCATGTGAGACTTCTGACCACGGTTACTGAGACTTCTGGGAATAACGACACCACCATCATGTGAGACTTCTGACCACGGTTACTGAGACTTCTGGGAATAACAATGAAAATCCAAGACACAACAGAACTTTCATCCAATGAAAAACATTGCTTTTGTTCAGTTTTCAATTTAATTATATTTAACTAGTACGTAGATCACAGATTTCTATTTAAATTCAGAAAGGGAATGTATTTTACAGCAACAGAGCTTGGTGGTACACGTAATATGTGCATGCAGAACCATGACCTTAGGTGGCTAGTTAACCCAGCCTACATCACTGGTCACATGACTATGATACACCTGAGCAAGGCAATGTATTCACACTGCAGTGAACAGTGGGGGGCATTCTGTGGTGGAAGTATTGCCCATTACCTCAGAGGTTAACTGGCGGCCAATTATATTTTTTAAATGTACATTATTAAAAAGGAAGTTCTCCGGTCAACCCAGTTTGAGCAGAACAGGACACTGAAGACCTCTCAACAACCCAGGACGGTGCTGATCCCATCTGAATCCTCTCAGGATCCTCTGTAGGAATAACAACCAGGATAAGAACTCTTCTCACAACCACACTGTTGATCTGTAAAACAGAAACTTTACAACTTACAGTCATAAACGTTCTAATACCAAAGAGAAATTGGATACAAATTACATTGAACATATCCTTTTACTTAATGTCATTGTCTGAAGAAAATTATGTAAAAATAAAAAAATATGTTGGTATTTTCAATATTTTATTGACAGTGAAAGAACGTTGAAGGTTGTTCACCATGTTTAATTTTTCTGCTACATTTGCACGGTCAATTTTGCATTCTGATTTTCTTCAGGGAGCAATCATGCAAATAGAAATGTGATTTGAATACTGGGTTTCTTGCGTGATGCCCAAATTCATTTTGGGTCATGGGGAAAAAGTAGTTGCTCAAGAGTTCATTCTCAACGGTCTTTTCAGGAATGTATTTGTGCAGTGTCTATGTACTGTATATGGGGACCCTGATCTGGTAATATAGGCATTAAAACTTGTTTGCACATTTACATTATATTTTCACACTTGATTGACTATCAAATTGAATGTAATAGAAAAAAATTAATTGTATAGAAAAAAGACAGTTTCTCTCTCGGTCTTATCATCGCCCTGAGGCATCTTGTATAGAGCCAAGCTGATGTTAGTGGAAAATCCCCCTCCCCCATTCAAATGTTTGTATCAATTTTGGACAACAGCAACAACATACAAACCTCTTCCATTGAATGTTGCAGACATTTTTAGACACTAGGATCAATATCTATTTGGTGACACCTAACCCCTGTCTAGCCAACCAGGCAGGAAATCTAGCAGCGTATAAAGTATTTCATCTGGGCTGACCCTGACCCCTGACCCCTGACCTGTCCACTGCTTGGGCCCCAGCTATCGGTCCTACAGGCTCCTCAGGCTATCATAGCCAGTAAACAACAGGCAGGAAATTGTTCCACACTTGTCACAATGTTGGTGGCAACTGACCCCGACTGCCTTTCTCCTAATCTGCCTCTGTCTCTTTAATTCTTCCCCCGTCCTTCTCTGTAGCTCTTAGTCTCATACTTACAAATCGTGTTGCTCTTTCTAGCTGCCTGATAGATCTCAATCCAGATTTTTCCGAAGATTTTTTCCAAAACTCCCTTGCAAAGTCCCCCCTAAATTGCGTATATTTGAATACGACACACCCCTCAGATCCAACTCTGGACCTTAAAGCCGGAACCGCTCCATTTTTTCATTGCAACCGTCTGATTAGGAATTTCTTTAGGAAAGGGACACCAGGTGGGTGTAATTAATGATGAGGTAGAACAGAAAACCAGCAGGCTTTGGACCTCTTAGGTTAAGAGTTGAGCATCCCTATATATTATATACAGTACATAAATACTACATATTTATAATACGATATTATGTATTTTCCCGGCATAGCCAGGATTTTTGGTAACAGTGGCATTACAGCTTTGTTCTTGATTTGTTGTGTCAAGGGAAATTGAGATAGCAATGCCAAGGTAGAAAAAATCAAACAAACACTGTAGAAAAACAAAATACTATTTTCCTATGGGCTCATCTATCTGACAACCTGCGATAAAAGAAAGAAGAAAGAAATCTGGCCTGTCCACCAATCACTCTTTTGCTGAACCCTCATCCATCCCGGGTGAACCTCTTCATTTGGTCCTGCCAGCGACCGGGAAACAAGAGACCTTCAGCATCGGAAAAACAAATGGTTCTACCAGGGAGTGGCACCATTCACAGCCAGCGCCAACAGTGTCTTATACCACCCCATTCAATCTCAACCATACTGTCCCACATAGTTCCTGCTAGTTTCTGCTACACAAACAGAATGACAGGTTTGACACAATAAAGTTTGCTCTGTCTGACTTACTGCAAAAAAAGTAAGAGTATAAAATACATAATTGTAATCTCTATCAGGGATGTATACATACAGTTGTGCTCAAAAGTTTGCATACCCTTCGAGAATTGGTAATAGATATACCATTTGTAAAGAAAACATGAGTGAGCAGGCAAACATTTCTTTTATTTCTTATGGGATTAACGTTCAACTGTAGGTCATAACAGAATGGCACAATCATAAAACAAAACATGGCAACAAAGACAAAAATTAATTGACCCCTGTTCAAAAGTTTGCATACCCTTAGTTTTTAATACTGTGTATTAACCCCTTTAGCATTGATGAAAGAGTGCTTTCTTTTGCAACAGTTGTCTATGAGACCCTGAAATCTTGCAGGTGGTATAGCTGTTCCTTTGTCTTGGCAAAATGTCTCCAGATCATTCAAAGTCTTTGGTTGTCTTGCATGAACCGCACGTTTGATATCTACCCAGAGTGGCTGGATGACATTAAGGTCAGGAGATTGTGATGGCCACTCCAGAACCTTCACCTTTTTCTGCTGTAACCACTGGAGGGTCAACTTGGCCTTGTGCTTAGGGTCATTGTCATGCTGGATGGTCCAGGAGCGTCACATGCGTAGCTTTCGTGCAGATGAATGCAAATTGTCTGCCAGTATTTTCTGATTACATGCTGCATTCATCATTCCATCAGTTTTCACAAGATTCCCCTTGCCTTTAGAACTCACACATCCCCAAAACATCAGTGAGCCACCACCATGCTTCACAGTGGGGATGGTATTCTATTCACTACAGGCCTTATTGATCCCTCTCCAAATATAGCACATATGGTTGTGACCATAAAGCTCTATTTTGGTCACGTCACTCCAAATTACAGTGTGCCAGAAGCTGTGAGGCGTTTTCTTTGTAACCCAAACAATTCTTCTGGCAGTTTTGGCTGAAATCTTTCTTGGCCTGCCTGAACTTTGCTTGATATTTAGAGATTCCTGAATTTCCACTTCTTAATAAATGATTGAACAGTACCTTTTGGCACTTGCAATTTTTTGGATATATTTTTATATATTTTTTCATCTTTACAAAGTTCCATGACCTTGTTATACTGGTCTTTTGACAGTTTTTTTCTGTTCCCCATGGCTCAGTGTCTAGCCTGCTCAGGGTATCAACAAGAGAGCTAACAAACTCATTGACTATTTATAGACAGACACTCATTGTAATTTTAAAAGCAACAGGTGTGGGATATTCACCTTTAATTGCCATTTTCACCTGTGTGTATCACCTTGTGCGTCTGTTACAAGGCCAAACATTCAAGGGTATGTAAACCTTTGATCAGAGCCATTTTGATGATTTCTGTTATCATTATGATTTAAATAGGAGCCATACAACAGTGTGATAATGGCTTCATATGATCACTATATTTAAATAAAATACTTTTATTTAAAGTTTTTACTTAGCATGAGTCATATTTTCAAAATCAATGACAATGTTTCACAATTTCTGCCAGGTTATGAAAATGTATGAGTACAGCTGTAAATGTGTTCCAGATTTGGAGGGCTAATCTCCAGTCAATGTGTCCTTTTAGACCATAATGGCCCAGATACCGTGGACATTGGCAAACTGATCCTAGATCAGCTCTTCTACTTTAAGATGCTTTCTGAATATGGTCCACGTGCTTTATTGTGTGGTGGGGGCAGTGTGGTGCCGTGACCTTTGTGACTCGCCCGATGTCATCCAAATTGAATGTGAAATCAGAAGCCGGTCATCCTGCTCATGTCAGGAGCGAGCAAGGAGCCTAGAATACACCAGCTGACTGCGTCCCCTGCCACACCAAACAAGAGCTGTGGATTCTACCCTCCTGACCAAATCATTTAGGTTGTGTCCATGTTACAGACCATAATTTTCTCCCTCGTAAACAATGTGCAAGCATTTCGTATTCAATCGATGTCTGACATGTTTTCAGTTGATGTGATGATACCATCTCTGCTGGCGTTGTGTTCCAGTACACAATGGTCGCCAGAACGCACAGGTTATCAACTCTGCGAAGCAGACGGCAGACACCGCCAATCGCGTAATGCAAATACGAGCGGGTTACATTTAATACAGCTGTCAGTCGTTTTAGAAGCTGTCTCTGGTTGGCTTATAGCTCTATGTTCCCGCCTCCACTAGCAAACACGTAGTGTTGTGCCGTGATCTCACTTGTTTCAATAGTTTGTGAGCTTGATGGTTAGTTGGCAAGTTGAACCAAATGTGCTGGTACAGGACAAAAACGAATAATTTACTGTTTAAGGTTCTGGAAGACTGGAGTCAGGAATCAACAGAGTATAGGACAGTACAGTACATTAGACACCACTGGACTATAAGTCAGTGTAATTTACTGTATTGAACTCTGCTGTGATATCTAAACATGTGAAACATAGACGTCTTTGATCGTTAGAAATTTGTTCTGGTCTTGATCCGGAAAATATTGTTTAATTTGGTTGGAAAAGGTCATTGGAATAAGTCAATCTCCCATGGGCAGAAACTGATAAAATTATGTAACATGTGCTATTGTGTTTCAGAGATTTAACTAATGTAGAAGGATATGCAAACTCCCTAAGAAGGATATCAAATATATATGTATTTGTAAACTTATTCTATGAAGAGAATGACATGATATTGCTGCATTGCATGATCAGGAACTATGATGTCATTCTTTTGCTTGGTGTTGATCCACTTACTGTAGATCAGTAATCCAAATCGACTTTTTTGGAACTCAAGTTGTCTGATCGTAGCTGACGAACCATTCCTTCCACAGACACCTTTCAATATTTATTAAAGGTACATATTTACCAGACGTTTCAGAAAACCTGCTGAGACACTTAATTGTGATTCTGTTACACACAGTAGGGAACTGTTGTTAAAACAGGAGAAAGAAATATTACAGCCAGTGTTCTGGGCAGACTATACACGCACAAACGCCCACAGTAGACAGAGAAAAAGCGGGCTACAGTAGCAGTCACGTCTCCAGGGGTTTAGGGGTAGAGTAGGCCATGACACCAAACATACGGACGGACAGCAATCTATCCTCACAGATACAGTAAAGCACTCATGAGGCAGGATGGCCTTTATCCTTAGGGTGACTGTTTGGCCGCACGACAGATGCTGGGCGTGGGGGACGGACATGCTGGGAAAACCAGAGCTCTGAGATGGACGAGGCAGGGGGATGGAGGGACCCAGTGATAAAGACTGTACCACTGTATCTCGGCCTGCACCCTGAATAGCACACTTCACCCAATGTAGATCACTAAGGGGTTAGGGTTTAATGTGTAGCACTACAAAGGCAGTGAGATGTAGCTCTGAAGTACAGATGCCCCGTTTTATGATTACTGGCGATACCATCATTTTGGGTGTCTGCTCTGGATATCTACTAGATTTCATCTTTGGGGCCGTGACCTTGCTGGGTGGGTGGAGAAGTACCGCAGCACTGAAAAGTGGGCCCCAAACTGTATCCTAACCATATGTAAACTTTCAGTTATGGCTTGTAATTGGGATCAGTTAGGTAAATGTCACTGTAGCAGTCTCCTCTGATAAACTCCATTGAGTTACACTGGGTTACACAGAGCAAACCTCAGTCGGCTTAAATCAAGTTAGAATTAGCTGGACAGCGATAATAACTTTAAAGGTTCTGACATCACGTTATGTCATCAGAACCCAACTTTAAGCCCTTTTACTCAAATACCCGTACACACAATGTACACGCAAGCAAACGGAGTGTAGCCTCTAAATATTGTTGAAACTGTTGTTTTGAAGTCATAGGTGGTCTGTTCTTGCATTCATAGCTCTGTCTGTGAGTTTGAGAATAGTTCCACTTCTTCATTACCATCCCTTAGCTTCTTCTTTGACCAGAGGTGGGGCGCACTCTTTGTTATTGTTTCAAATTTGAACTGACCTGTACATACAAACACAGTCAGTCGCTGACCACATGCAGCGATTATCAGAGGAGATTTTGTCACGGTCATTGGAAAGGTAGCAGAATGGCCCATATAGATTCTATCAGAAGAATTCAGTTTGGACAACAATCTATTCTTCTCAAGGACTTCCCGTCAGATGACTCCAGTTTCAGTAAATTCAATTTGACACAACTGGACCCTTCTTTGAAATTAATTAAATGTTTACAGAGGGCCTAATGTGATAAATAGAGGGCGAGGGCTCCTCTTGTTCTTGATGATAACTGTGGGCCATACAAGGAAGGCAAATTGGGATAACTGAATAACAGTTGCTTAATTGTTGAGGGAACCTAAAGAAATTACACCCTCAATTAGCAAAACAGGTCCAAAATTACAATGAAAGTTCAACCAAATGATCGAAAAAAATGTGTTTTTCTTACCAAATAAGCAGTTTGATGGGGAAAAATAATCCACTAGAAGCGTTTACCTTACAATCCCTTAGAATCCACTTAAAGTTAGCATTAATACAAGAGACGGTGGAACCCCAAAATAACATAATCAGTATACATTTACGCATATTTTTTTTTGCTTTTTAAAAAATGTATCCATTGTTAATTGTTAGTGTTATAAAAGTTTCTTTGGTCTCTATTCGGTTCCATTCAATCGAAATTCCAAATGGAAAAGCCCAGAATTCCTAATGAGCTACAAAACATTACAGATACAGACAGAAATCCGAAGATCGCTTGGAGCAAATGTCCCAAACATTCCCTAGCTCTCCAAGCAACAATCTCTATCAATATCCCCATCAGAACACAAAGACATTAAGAAGGGAAAAGAAATGACATAGGCCAGCAAACGTGAAATGTATGTAACTTCCTCAATATTATCCTTCACTGGTTTTCTTTGTCTCAGATGTGTATCCAAACCATGTACATAGACAATGACCCAGCAAGGAATTCCAGCAGCACGGCTCAATAAAATGGCTTATGCAGAGCAAATTTAATATGTGGTTTTGCTGAGACAATACAGGGGTTTGAGGG
The DNA here is from genome assembly GCA_016801105.1 of Esox niger. Taxonomy (NCBI): domain Eukaryota; kingdom Metazoa; phylum Chordata; class Actinopteri; order Esociformes; family Esocidae; genus Esox; species Esox niger. The sequence continues at coordinate 17,499 of JACXGJ010003702.1, read as the reverse complement.
CTCTGCCATGCCCTGAGGCAGGGTGATAAAGAAAAGCAACACAGAAGAGAATGAAGCCTTTGTGGGTTTCTTAAAGTTTGAAGGCCCATTGCAGGATGTAGCAAAACAGGGGCCTAATAGAGGTGGAACTGTAGGCCATGGTGAAAAAAAGACCTGTTTCTGCTTAGGGGAAAAACAATATGTCGCATGTGAAACGTTGTAGGAAGTATTAGGAAAATGCATCGGCCCTTCTATTTATTATTATAGGTTCAGGTTTAAAACACAAATGATTGATATTACGCATCTCGATGCGTCTGATACTCTCAGGGGAAAACGTCATCTAGAACCAAACACGTTTTTTGGAGGCTAGGAGCACTTTTTGGTTTCATTGTGGATGTTTTTCAGAGTTCCAAAGACCTCTACGTGGAACCAAAAGGTGTTTTACATTCCATGGAACCAATCAACGATGTCTTTTAGAACCGGTTTTTCAATGTATTTTGGCCCACAGCATTGTGGCACAGAATGACCTGGTGTTCGAACCCCGGCCACTCGTACAAACCAACTGGAAAGCAGAGCTTTGGTTTGTTTAGGTGAGTGTTTGTCTTTGATCCCCTGCAACATCGAGACGCCCTAGGGTACTTCTGGATGCTGCAGGACGCCGGGTGGACATACAAATTACAGACGGTTTCTCGGATCGCATTTAGACACATTAAGCACTTTGTAAACATTTGACTTTATTCAAAGAACGGGGCCGGCCCTTCCTAATGAGATTACCCTACTAACGCAAGTCATCTGACAGGAATACCTCTAATTTCTAGTATAGATTGTTTTCATGCAGAATTCTTACATGATAATTGAGTTTGCTGTTCTGAGCTCCCTCTCTCAAGACCAGTCACATGGACCCATTAGTTGGTTAGCAGCTTCAGTCCGTTGACTTATAAGAGATGTGTAAGAGATTACAGGAGTTTGGGAGGAGATGCTGCCAATTGACAATTTGCAACTGCGCTTTGATGATTTTGTTATGCGTTTAAATAAGACAAATGGCCTTATTCTGCAGTTTAACTAGAGGCATCTTGCCCACTGAAAACAGATGTCATCATTTGCAAAGTTGCACTTAACAAAGGCTTGACACAGCTGGGACAAAAAGACAGAGATCTCACACTTTTTAACATATATGCTCAGCTACGTATGTCCAAGGGCAATACAATAAACCATGTTAATAGCTGCATTTGTTTTATAGCTTATTTTTTTTTTAAATCAGAAGTCAGCATGGCTTTATTAAAAATGATGTTGTTTATTCCATGTGATATTTGTTCATTTTTGGATATTACAAGAACCTTTTAACTGTCAGTTTGTCTGTATCTATTAACTGTTGTAGTCAACAAATAACAGATTAATATAAACTTTGTGCAAATGGATGCATATTCTAGAATTGGGTTCTGATATTTATTTGGGGAACCACAATATGATACCTTTCCAACTTAAAAAGCTTTAGCTCTGAATGATGTTACCTTATTTAAGACTTTGTACGGAACCTGTATCATGATGCAGTACACTTCCCAAAATTAATTTGGCATGTTATATATATATTGTGTGCTAAAATATAATGGATCAGCCTTTCAAAAATATTCTTATAGATTGAGAACATGTAATGGATATTTTTTATCTGACATTATCGACTAGTCCAGACACTTACATTGCAAAATTTGGATTTTGTGTTCCTGTAATATTTGTAGATGTTGATTAATGCTGGGGTTGCTCTTGCTGGAAGATCCACTTGTGTCCAAGTGTCAGCTTCATTATAGACACAGGAAACAAAACAGCCTCTAAACACAGAAGCATACTTACAATACCATGTTCACGCCATGTTGTACCATTGGTATGAGGTTATTTTCTGTATGTATATTTTTTGTCAACCCCAAAACCCCCCACTGGTTTGCCAGGCCAGAGATCTCTTTAATTGTCATGTGACCATAGCGCCCTGGTAGGTAACACCCATACTGTAACAATATACCGCACAGCAATTAATACATACAACCAAGTCTGAGCTCTAATCATACTGATCATGTCTGAAGAGAGAGAGACAGAGAGAGAGGCAGAAAGAGAACGAGAGAGAGAGAGACAGAGAGAGAGGAAGAGTGTTTCTCTGCTGGAAAAATCAATCTGAGGCTACCAATTACCAAATGCCAATATCTTTAAAAGGGAATCTACACTTAATTAGCGACCGCTAACAGTATTTTCCTGGATGGCGAATGATGTAAAGCTGTGAGTGGTATTTAATTTGTATTTCTCTCTCTATGTCCTTTCTCTCTTTCTGCAGTGCTGCTGATGTTGAGTTAACTAAGTGAGCGGCAGAATGATATCCAATGTGAGACTGTCAGATATATTTACCCTTCAAGCACTGAGACGTCATGTGCGGCCTTGATGCCTTCACAACGCACAGGATGACGTTTAAGTGCAGCGCTTAGGGTTTTAACATTGATGCATTAATATATATAATTTGAATATATACATTTGAACACAGAGAAGAATACAATGACACTGTGATGTACCTCACGGTGTAAGATAAATAGAAGACAATGACTTGTTAACCATATTTATAAAAGGTTGCGCAAAACAACAAAGGCCAAAGGAATGCCCACAGAGAAAACTAACAGTATATCCTGAGACCGATTCATAAGCAAAAATATATTACTTTATTTGGGTTCAAAAACTCGAACACACAGAACATTGTAGTCATACTGTAACATATTCAAAATTCAAAACAACCAACTGCCTCTCATTTTTCTTGCCAACTAGTTAATTCAAATGTGATCATCCATGTAACCTTTTCTGTTAAACAAGTCAGTGTACGCTATCGGCAATGATCTTGTGGCAGGCAAGTACACAAACCACATAGTCCCAAAAGTCACAGTGACAGAGCACCCATTTTTAGATCCTCAGAGCTGAAAACTCTTATTGTGTTGGTGGACACTAGACTGGACCCACGGTGCTGTCCCTCTCCACGGAATCAAAGGCAGTCCTCCCGCAGCCCACTAACTGTTGAAATCACTACTGTGCATCCCCAAACGTCGCCCAACTCACTCTCGCGCGATGTTCCCTGATAAAATAAGTGTAGTGGGGAATAAGGTGCCATTTAGGACTTAGCCATAATTACATGCGAGAGGGACTTGTGATCTTTTTAATTATTCCGAACTTCGTTTCTATCCCACCATTCTAAACCCAACATGAAAATTGATTGCTTTGAATATCCATCTTTATAATCTCTCCCAGGGCCATAAATTATCCAACTTTGGGGCATAGAGGGGACAAGGCGTGGATGTGGAGGCACAAGTGGATCACTTTCATAGGCTACACCCGCCATCTCTAGCCGGAGCCCCGGCCCTGTCTGTGAACTGTCGGGGCTAATTGAATCGACTGCTCTTTGGAGTGAAAAACCGGCGAGAAAGTATCCTACACTTGTTATTTTGCGAACCCCTCAAACATGTCAAATATAAGAATCTTCTGAATGTCAGCGACAAAGATGGAATTAACTAGATATATTTTTATTGTTGCAGAAGGTCGTTAGGGCTGCGGATAGACTGGGGTAATTATGGAAATGATCTCTCCGGCTCTCCGGAATGTTTTCCCGCTTCCATACGGAGTGGAGAGCCGTTCAATCAGCAGCTCTCGTGGGAAAGTTCAGCCATAACTGCAAGTGTACCAGCAAAATCAAATTAAGAAAAGAGATTTCATTAGTATTTATAGCCTAGAGGCATTTGTAAAAGTACAGAGCCAGTGAAGTTATGTGGGATTGAATAGAGGAGAATTATTGGTTAATGACAAAGGCCAGACCTAGAAGACATACATGGCTAATGAATGGATCATTGAATGCAGAAGAGAAAGCTGGGAGGGTGTAAAATATTGATGTTCTTGTGCCTGACTTTGGACACCGTCTTGTTGCTTTTGGAGATTATAGGCCCATGTAACACACATGAATGGTATGCATGCAAATGTAAACATTTCATAATTGCATTTTAAAAATGTGATTAATTTGATTTATCTAGAAACTTACGGCCGTGATATGGAAAATGTTAGCCATGTCTGACTAAACAATTATCTTTTATCTCATGAACCAACATAACATTGTACATTGGGCCTACACTTGTAATTAACTACATTAGTGCATAAAAACAATAGCGATTTATCATCACCACGCACCTAAAACAAAACCAGGCTACACATGACATTTCCATCCTAGTATTACAAGGCCATTTCTATCACACAAGCAAAAACAAATGAAAAGATGTAGGCAACGTTGAACAAATGTATACCACGTATTATATGGACATTTTATTTTTCGTCATTTAAATTGTTTATCTTCATACTAGCAAGATCAGCATTCTAAGTAACTCACATTCATAAACGGCCTGCTGCTCCTTCAAATGTTTTAAGTCTCCTTGACAACTTGTACCTAGATTTTAAACGCAGAATTCCGTGACACGCACCCCCCATCAGTCGATGACATTGCGCGCTTTACGTCCAAAAATGTCCCCTCGTCAACCCCAATCTTGGTAATTGAGTTTTGGAGCCAGAAAATCCGGGGGAAACAAGGCTCTAGGAAAAAATGACAGAATATTAGCAGGCCTAGCTGCCACCTCTAGATGTATGCATTGTACTATGATGTTACAGCTGGACGTGTATACGTTAATAGACAAGAAGAGATAGCGTTCAAGGGTCAATTCAAGTGCCCTGCGTAATATGCTACATGCAGGCTAAAGAATGACAGTTTCCTTTAACATAAATTACAGGTAATGGGACCTGCCGTTTTATCTTTGCTGGCCTTAATATGCCTAGGTGTGTCCTTGACGTTGTTTCAAATGCAGCAATTTAAATTGGCTGGACAATGCAATTGCACGATACATCATTCGATATTAAAAAGTTACGGATTTCAATTTCTCATGACACAGTTATCAAATAAATGTATTAATGTAATCAGATTAAAAGAGCAAAATTCACAGATGCAAACTACAATGTAATAGCCTAAATATCCAAATGACACCCAAGATGAGTGGTTATGGCTATTAACTAATTTACGGAAGGGATAACAAGAAAAGAGGAAATTGGCCAGCAGTTGCCAATTTGATATTGCATTCGATAATTATTTATGTGCCTGAAAATATTGTTCATCCATTTTCAATTAACTATATATCAATTTGATTGTCTGTCATCTCATAATCAAAGTGGCATGCCTACATTTCAAAATTACATACATTTCTGGAAATAATTTTCTGTAAACATTTTCGTTTTTGTATTTTTTTGTTACAAAATCTGTGCAAGTGTGCTTCAATTCTAGTGCTGCGATGAGTTACAATAAACGAGTAAATGTGCTGTTTACCACAACCTACTACCACCGTAGTCAAATAACGCTTTCAATTCGTGTTAATGTGCAACTTTAAACCTGATCTAAATGACAATAAAACCTACAAACCGGTTAACATTGCACATACTTAACAAGACACATTTGCATGTTAATCCCGCTCACATTTAGCAGGAGGTGTCACTTTCCCACCCTAGCACCATTCCAGATCGCACGCCTCCGTGGGGAACTCCGAGCACCCGCACCGGGCACTTCTAAACCAACGATGAGTCTTTGGAGGACAGTTAGACTGCAACCGTTGTATCAGTAGTTATCTTAGAAAGATAAAAAAACAACAGCAAACGAATTATCAAAACAAACCAACAGTACTCCAATCAATAACAAGAGTGCCATAATCCATTAAAACAGGAATTGGAGTTAAACATATTATTTCGACAAATAAACAAGAAGGAGCAATCTGTGAGATAATAATTTCGACGAAAAGTTATATTGGACAAATAGATGAATTGAGTGGATCAAAATATGCTAACAAATTCAAACCCATTTATAGGATAGATTAACATAAATTTGCTTAAACTGTCATACATAGACATTTGTAATGTAAATAGACCAAATTAATAAAATAAATAATGGGATAACTATAGCCTGATGTTAGCACTCTTGGTCCTAACTCCACGGCATTATATGCCTAATCGTTGCCGTTGTGCATCAGTAATTATTAAGTGTGCTTACATCTATCAGCAGTCTTTAAACAGTGTTGAAGTCAATATCATCTATTGGACCTGGCTCACTATATAGATACTGCATTTGAGGGCAACTTCAAAAATCTATAGCCAAGACCTACTGTAGTGATTACAGGTCCAAACGTCTCAAGTTAGGCCTGTATGCAGCAATCTATTCGGAAATTCAATTAGGTCGAAAAGGTTACAAAAATATATTTTGTAAAAAAAGTTATCAATTTACTAGGACACATTTAATAACGACACTGATTTCAGTAATTGCAAATGTAGTGGAAGTAAGTTACATTTCAGACCATATTTAATCAATAACATTGCAACTTGGAATCATTATTTTAGGGAGTAGAAAGTAATTACGAAAAATATTTGAATAAACCAGCATGAAGGAAATGTATGCCTTGAAAGAAAATTATGATATAGGTGTGCATGTAATTTTCGTGATCAACTGATAATGCATACCCTGCAAAACCCTTTCATACTTGACAGCTCCACAAATCAGGTGTTCCAACTCAGGTGTCCATTCGATAAATCCTCCATAGCCCACAATTTGCAGGCCGTGATATTACAGACAGTCCATGTTCTTTTCTCTTGGCTTTTAACAGTACCATCCTGTCATTTTGTATTTTGTATACCAAAGCAATTATGTCGTTATCATTCCCGCGCGCCTGCAGTGCGCGACACATTCTCTGTTTTGGCCCCTTTGTGCATTGTTGTGAAAGCACGAGCCTCCATGATGATTCTACAAAAGGGACGGTTAAAAATGAGCTACATCATATTGTTTGACAGAAAGTTGCAGGTTGATAGAGTGGATTCTTCAAGGGGGTGAAAATGGCGACCCCCCCCCCCCGCGCGAAAAACGGCTGAGATCCTGCCTTCTGGTGGGGAGCCTATAGCCTTGAGGGAATCACGTGTCGACCATGAAAAATCTAATTAGAGATTGCATTTAAATTAATAGTATTTTTTTTTACTGAAGTATGACGTGAACGCTTTCCTTTTCCTAGATGAAAAGAACAGTTTTCCAGAGAATAGGTCGTTTTTATTAAATGTGACGTGCTGATCATTCGGCGGTGATGTAAAATAATTAACATAATAGCCATAATTAAAAGCACGCTAACAATGCCATTAATTTATCATACCGTTTTACTAGCTTGCTGCCCCCAACTGCTGTACCATAATTAATTAAATGAGTTGCCTTTCAAAAATCTGTTTTTCAGTAGCAGTGCTTTACACACTTCAACAAATTCTAACATAGTATCTTTGCTTTCTCATTATAAACATTTTTCTTTCCTGCACTTTTTATTTAGGATATCTATTGAACAATTACATAATAGAGGTATGACACTGACAGAAGGCCTCGAATATTGTTAGAGAAATTAACTAATTTGTATAAACAGACATGTATATGAAACGTTTAACACACACATATACACACACACATGTACACACATACATATATATATAGTGGCATCTACCCAAGTCGTTTAATACACCTTACTGACATGCTTATACCAACCAGAGATAGTTTTTGTGGAATAGTTGGACCAAACCAAAGTTTTCATATCAGGTTTGTTTAAAACCATCTTGATAAGACAGTTAAATTGATCTCATCCTTTCCTAAAAATCACACTATGAAACACTGAAGGCAAAAATAGAAACAAGCATCAGGCTAATACCAGCAGCCTAACTCTTAATCCTCGGAAGATCCAAGTTTTACATTACTTACTGGATCTTATTTACTGGAAGGGTTTAAACAAATGAGCGAGCATCCTTTGATTCTGCAGCCACCACTAAAGCTATTATGATCCGCTTACCAAGAACGCACCAAGTCATCTGATTCGTTTTCTTTCCGTTTTTGTTGGTTATAATGTTTGATTTTTGTCTTATATTTATTAATTGGAGAAACGTGTGCAACATTATTGCTCGTAGAATTTCCGTCCTGGGATATCTGTCGGATGGTATTTAATATGCGCCCATGCGTAATTATTGCGCATCGTTTTTTGTGCTACGGTGTCTTCACATCTCCAGCAGTTTCCATTCTAGGAATTTATTTTCCTACGGAGCACACACTCTCATGCTCACTCCATCTCTCTGCCACACCTTTCAATTTAATCTCTTTTTATTTAAGCAATTTAATTAGGCAGAAATTCTATACCGTTTTGCTATTCGCGTCATATTTGTTACTGACCTTGCTTGGTAATCACATTGCAACGCGGCGACGCAACGACTTTTTACGCTCTGTCACCTGCTATCTTCTATCGCCGCTGCGTCCTCTAATGGTTCATGGTGGAGAGAGTTTGCTTATTATTCTAAAAGGTTTTGTCGGGCTAAGCCGTGCATGTGTGCTTAAATGTACATTTCATTAACAAACTGCGAAGGTATAAAAGCGGATTTATGAGGCTTCAAAAGATCACAGGGAGGACGGGTTTGATCCCCTTTTGTGTAATATTACCAAGTTACGCTGCCTATTCACAACAGACTGCACCTCGAATTTAAAGAAGGAACCATTTAAAATAGACTTCTCTAAACGTTTCCAAGATCCCTATATCGAATTCAACTATGGCCAATAAAAATGGCATTAGTATTCAAAAATATCTTGTGAAAAGGGGGGAAAACATCTTAACAAATAGTTGTGTAGTGTCAGTGTTACCTACGGAGAGAGTGAGCTGGGATTTCATCTGCTAAGTAGCTTCGTATTGATAGACTCCACATCACACAGGTCACCGGGTGCTTGCCTGAGCAAGAGATTAGCACAATGCATGTCTAAATGGGAGGCCTTGTCCCTTTTCACTATGACACCATTATTAACGATATGATTTAATTAATTTGACTTTTATTCAACGAAAGGAGCAGCGGCGTCAAAGGTGCAGCACGAGGCTTGAGCCCCAGAGCCAGGAAGAATTAAAAGATAAATACCCATTAGAAGACAGAAGTCGCGACTATCCAAACCAGAAATTAGGTACCACAAATAAAGTAAAATTAGGCCTCAGTTGTAAAAAAAGACGAGTTCCTTAATGGACTACAATAAGCATTTTTTCATCAAAGGTAAAATGCGAGGATTTTGTTAGATATAATTCAAATACAATCTTTACTATATATATATATATATATATATATATATATATATATATATATATATATATATATATATATATATATATATATATATATATATATATATATATATATATATATATGTGTGTGTGTGTGTGTGTGTGTGTGTGTGTGTGTTTGTAAAAATAGAATGGTTATTATATTGCAACATGTTCAGATGTCACTAATAATTATAGGTCGATTGTTCTTATTAACAAACATCTCTTAATTTTGTTCTAATAATAGTTTCATCGTAAAACAGAAGCCTACATAATTTTCTAGCCAAACAATCAAAGTATAGCCCAATGTGATGTCTGGGGTACTTGTGGTTCGTGGTAGCGAAATCCTTACAGATTCATTGTGCAGATAGAGGCCAGGCGAAGGGCTTTGAACTAAGCCAAATTAGACTTTGACATGGTTAACTGCTACTCCGTTCCCATCGTAAAGTAATTTGCACATTTTTGTTAGTTCTAATAGAGGGGTGGTAAGAATAATTGATTCTGTTGTCAATTACATATATTTTCATTAGGTTACGGCAGGAGGTGGGTTTCAGAATGAATCAATAGGAAGTTATATTGCTAGTGGCACAGATAGAGGAGGAAGATACTCTTGTTTTATTTCATCATAGCAAACCAACAGAAGATAGACTATATGAGCAATGAACAACTTCTATTTTCAATAGTTGAGCAAAGCTAAGTGACCGACCTGGCATCAGGATGTTTGCTCGGTATAACCCGGGCACTGGTCCTGACCCCCTCCATCTACTCCACTACAATGACATCGGGAAACATTTTCTCACACGACGCAGGAAACGTTTAGTCTTCTGTATTCGTTTTTACATCCTTTCTTAAGAACAGCCCACATACATGGCGTACCTTCATGGTTGTGAATGGCCTTTTGCATTCATTCGTCCCGCATTTCCTACTTATTCATATGCTAACACCTACAATTATTAGGTCGTTAACACCTCTAGCGAAACCTGTTTACAATTCTTTATTTTATTTTTCCATTGTTGTTTCCCAATATCATCCTCACCTTTGACGAATCCACAGAATTAACAGACTGAATACAGCCTTTTCTTTTCCATTTGCCCAACTGATCGTGCAAATGAAACTTCACATTTTGGTAGGTCCCTAGGCTCATCGTTAGATACAGTTAAAATATGTAACTATTACGCGGAAGAATTAATGTATACGGGTACATTTATTTGGGTACATAGCACGGTAGGCAAAAACGAATTACTGACTGCCCTAAAATCAATTTCCCAATAAATAAACATTATTATATTCCATGCAATATACAGAAGAGGACACAATAATAACTAGAAGATATTCAATTAACTTAGCTGTCGACGTTTTCATTCAGCAGCTTTCAACACAAGCAATTTGTTTAAGCAAAGTTAAGATTTGCTTTTACCGCAGCCCCGAGTTAATGCGCATCAGATCTTTCAATCATGCAGGCCAATTTTCTTTTCTCCCCCCTCTGCTACCGTTAAATGGTCTATGACGGACGAACACAGCTAGAAAGTAGTGGAAGGCAGCATAACTGTTGTCCCTTTGTTGACAAATCCATGAAACAACTTCAGTTTGCATGGTTTAGCAGGGGGACGTCTGACGTCACCCAATCACGTGGCGACACTGATAGTATATCTTAAACTGAAAAAGTAATCTATCTGGCAGTCCTTAAAACCGGCTTTAAAAGCATGTGTCATCTAGACTTCGTACTCAAAAATCACTATTAACCTACAAGGACATAGCGGATGAAGGACACCGAGGCGTGAAGCGCACCCACACCAAAACCAAAACCCTAAGAAGACGCGACTGGAGAAATATTTTCTGAAGTTTAAGTCTCTGTGGCAGGCCAATCTGACCTGCATTTAGAATTAGGCGACATCTGATCTGACGCGCGCACCCACTCACCTAGCTCTGTGGTTGTTCATCGGTAAAGTAAGCTGGGATGACCCTGTCTGGTAGCAACAGTGCCAACGACATGTCCGGTCAGACGGTGCTCACTGCTGAGGATGTGGATATCGACGTGGTCGGGGAAGGCGATGAGGGAATGGAGCGGGACAGCGACTGCGACAGTCAGGGGGGCATGCAAGACCGCTCGGAGGAGGTGGAGGAGATAGAAGTGAAGGAAAGGTCCGGGAGTCCATGCGAGAGCGCAGGGGAGGGAGAGACCAAAGCCGACAGCACGGAGAACGCATCGGGTCCAATGAGTAGCAAGCCGAAAAACAGCCTGGTGAAGCCCCCATACTCCTACATTGCGCTCATCACCATGTCTATACTGCAGAGTCCGCAGAAGAAACTCACTCTTAGCGGGATCTGCGAATTTATCAGCAACCGGTTCCCGTACTACCGAGAGAAGTTTCCAGCTTGGCAGAACTCCATCCGCCACAACTTGTCGCTGAATGATTGCTTCGTTAAAATACCCCGTGAGCCGGGAAACCCTGGCAAGGGCAACTACTGGACTCTGGACCCCCAGTCGGAAGATATGTTTGACAACGGCAGCTTCCTCAGGAGGCGGAAACGATTCAAGAGACACCAGCCAGACATTCTCAGGGACCAGACAGCCCTCATGATGCAAAGTTTTGGGGCTTACAGTATTGGGAATCCTTACGGGCGTCACTATGGAATTCACCCAGCCTACACCCATCCAGCGGGGATGTATCCTTACATGCCCCCGGTAGGTCCCATGCTTCCCCCCACTGTCCCGCTCTTGCCATCCAGTGAGCTCAACAGAAAAGCCTTCAACTCCCAGCTCAGCCCCAGCTTACAGATGCAGCTTAACAGCCTGAGTACCGCGTCTATGATCAAGTCTGAGCCCTCCAGTAGACCGTCGTTTAGTATAGAAAACATCATCGGGGTGTCCACCTCCTCGAATGCACAGACTTTCCTGCGGCCTCCGGTGACTGTTCAGTCGGCGTTGTTGAGCGCACATGCCCTAACGAGGACGTCAGCAGCTATTGCACCAATTCTTAGCATGCCATCTAATATCATATCGGGACAGTTTTTACCCTCCGTAACGGCAGCAGTGTCCAAATGGCCTTCTCAATAAACATTTTTCTAGACTTGGGGGGATGACTGTATACAGCACGAAATAGGCAGCACTGGACTCCGCAATCTGTAGCCATGTAAAGACTCTAAAACAGAGAGAAAAGAAAAGGAATGCTTTCTGTACAGGTAATTTGTACATATTTGTAAAAAGAAATGATTGTTTGAATTTTACCTATTTTATTTTGTTGTTTGAACTGTACAATGTTATCTTAGTTAGACGAGCTGTCCTTTTATTCTTTTATATTTTCTTTTGTATCTGGAAGCTCATTGTTAGTTCATAACAAGCAACACTTTTGCTTTGATTTTTCATACGAGTTTCAACATGTTCATATTCTAAGTCTGAATAAATAGTCTGTTTATAAATTCAAATATATGTATGTAGCTCTATTGTGTTGTAAAATGGATTCATTTGTTAATAAATCTAAAAAATGAAATATATTATTTATGTATAGAATTCTTGAATTATCTGATAAACCTGCCTAATGACAACGTTTCCAATTAAGCTATTTCAGTTAACAGTCGAATGAACAAAAATAAAAATCAGTACCGGTTTTGTAAATAAACAAATGAAAATGTTTTTCAATTGAAACAATGTTTACAATAAAGAGACAGCCAATATTGGTGAAACAATATTTTAAACATTTCTATTGGCATGTTTATGACAATTAAAGGATAGTATAATGACGTATTTATTACATAGAACAAGTTATTAGTCAACTGCAACAGTCAACTGAAACAGTGCCACATTTCTTTAGCTGAAAAGTAGACTGAGTCACTTATCGTATATCTTAAAGATTGCTATTGATATTACATACTAACGAATGTTTATTTCAGTATCAGTCCATCATCAATACAAATAACAACGCAATCATTTGAAGTTCATTTTTCTTATCAGAACATTTGGCATAACATTCGCATGTCCTTAGGCTAAAATATAACGATTATTTGCGCAATTTTATCACGGTTTATTTTCAGGCATAGAAATTATTAAAACATGTTTATACATTCAGCTAACATGCTCTGAGAGTTTAGAGAGAATAATTATAATAATTAACATTCTGCATACAAAACGTCTGTTTGAAATTGAAATTTTAAAGCGCATATGAAATCATTAGATTAAAAGGAAAAATATTTTGGTGGATAAACATAGATGAATTCCCTACGAAATTAACAATCTTTAACTAATATTTTATCTAACATGGTAGTGAATTTCATTAGCATTGCAGATGATCTCTAGCTAGCATAGTATATAAATGCAGACATTACAGTATCTTATTACAAGATAAACGAATGAGATATAAATACGTGTGCACGTTGTTACTATAAAAGCAACACTTAGTTTCACAGTTGTGTCTGGCTAATCACTTCAACACAAACAACAAATGGTGGATGGTGTGTGTGGCCGGTGTCGCAAGGGTTATGGGCTATATTTAACTGATACTCATGGGAACAGAGAAATGTCTCTCTTCTTGAATTCACTTTCAGTCTGAAGAAGCTGCTGAGGCAGTGCTTCTTAATGACACTGGATAACGGGAACCCATTCCACGACTGACTTCTTATTCCGTCGGAGAGACTACATTTGTATGCGCATTGCTCTGATGCGTCGCGGCACAGCACAGTTGGATATCACGTTCGCCAGTGATATACAGACGTGGCAATGCAGGGACTTCTATTTTAACTGTAGTCTAGATATTGATCTAATATGATGGAGTATAAGACAACATAGCCCCCTTATATTCGAAAATATATTTTCAGAATATATTATAAAATATGTTTTCACCACGGAAGTTGTTTATAGGTGAACTTTGTAAGGGAAAATGTACACTCAATCAAATGTGTTGATCAAACAGAATTTAAATAATATAGCACATCGAAATCAGCGAATCAATAAAAACGAATACTTGTCGAATAAAAAAACGTGTGTTTAATTATTTACGTCTCATCATGATTACCTTGTTATTTATTGTTTTATGCAAAAGCAAGTCATTTTAATGAAACATTACAACAATTTCTGGCAAAACAAAAACAGCCATTGAGCAACTAGCTCTACATAGGCCCACATTTTGGATGAATCCTTTATTTTACCAGCCCAAAGTCAATTGAGACACAGCATCTCTTTTACGAGGGTGACCGAGACATAAAGGCAGCAGTAATTATTAGAACAATACAAAATACAAAACAATTATCACAACAATATTGTCATGCAATAACAGTAAACAAGGCTAAAAGATTGGAAGGAATGTATACTTTATTAATCATAACCTGCTCATAGTTTGTTCTCACTTTTCAATCAATGTAACCCTCTAGAACACACTTACAGCAATGACTTGTAAACATCGCTAGGTGGCGTTTATTGACACCTTTATTCACGTCTGAAGCGACACAAACATTAGACCCACATATCCGCACAGGAGAATTATGTACATGTGTAACTATATACAAGTATGCTAATATAGTCTACATGAGTGGTTTGGGTTTGGATCTTATTTATCTTGGAGAACGGACACTGTGAAATTGTTTAGATTAAACGGGTTTTAATAGTGTGTCTACTTTAGAGGCAGCTGGTGGGAAAGAGTTGACTCTTTAACAAGTGCAAGGTTATAATAGATCCCTGCTTTTTATATACTTGACGTCAAGTAATACCCTTTTCGGTATTGCAAATGTGGACCACCGGAGCTCCTCGAAATATTAGATAGGCCTATCTGGAATGTAGGAGGAAGAATGTTTTGTGCCCAGAAAAAAACATCTTTCCATATTATACATTTGACTCCCATTAGAAAGTCCCATAAGCCAATAAGAAAAACGTTTACAATTTAGAATTCAAATAAAAACGAAAAAACTAACATGTCGTATTTATACACAACAATCACAAGAATTGCCTATCTGATTGCATATTCTTTATTGTAAAAATTAGATTTGCAATTTTTATATTCTAATTGAAATAATTTTTACTTTTCAAAATCAATCACCTTTGGATGAAAACGTGTTTACGCAAAGGTTATGAGATTTGAATCTTAGGCCTGTAGAAACTGGTGGACTAAGGTCTTAAGATGCTTTAAAAGTCTACAATGGGGACATGCCAATTTGTTTCTGCACCGAAATATTGAAGGTCTTAAATTGTACATTGGACAACTGGTATGCTTTGGACAGATAACCGTTTACAAAAAAACCTAGTGGTCTCTAGTTCGAAAGTTGCTGCGCTTGGTATATCGTGCGGCGCTCACACGTAGACACGAAGTTAACGTAGCAGGCGTTAAAATTGACCTTTGTGACTGCACCTGCTCTTGCGCGCTGCACAGGTGTGATTCCGGATAGTGAGAACGAGCGGTTCCCACAACCACGATACGTGCTCTCAATACTGACAGTCAGTGTGGCCAACCACACAGAACTGAAAAAGTTGCTTAAAATAATGCAGTAGTCCTATCGTAAACCAATTGTAAGCCTATATTTGGACAGTCAGTGGTAGCTTATAGGGCTGTGTGTGTGTGTGTGTGTGTATGTATGTATATACCACTATGCATAAACATCCATTTATGAAAAAGTGTGTGCGTGTGTTTTAAATGTTTGTTTTTCACGTCCTCAAAACAGAAAACATTTCAATGGGAAATGAAGAAATTTCCCATTGAAAGCAGAATAAATTATTTATTAGAAATACTTCTTTCTTTGAGTAAGAGCTATACCCAGACCGCTCGTATGTGGGTGGTAACATAACTGTGTCTTTGCGGTGTGCATCACTTCATTCACTGCAATTCGCTGCTATCGAATCTGAATGTTTAGGGAATCTGTTTGAAAACCAATTAATTTAGAACAAAGTTCCACAATACAAACTTGTAAAAGTATTTGCTATTGTTTCAAACAAGCGAAAAATCAAACCGAGATGACTGCATAGAAGCTACATTGAAATAACGGGTAACCTATGGATTCAGAGGGGAACGCGTTGTTTACGTGAGGTACGAAGTTAAACTTGCCACAACGCTAGACAATGTCTGTAGTTTTTTGACTCAATACGTTTCATGATGTATGCGTTATGCAGCATGCGTGCAATGAAGTGTCCAATTTGTGATTTAGTGCATATTGGGTAACCTACCTAAGCATAATACGCCGCCTCAACAGCCTATTTGCAGCCATAGTTGGCAATATATCTCGAATTTAGGAGCATCGTATTGCTTAAGTTACATTGAAACTGTTCAACGAGGCCCTATTTTTTATTGTCTGCCAACTGTTTCTTCGAAAACAATAAGCCAACAATATAGATAAATTTCCCTTAGTCCAAGGAAAGGACAGGCGTTTCAGTAGGTTATTTCCAAAGCATGTGTAATGAAATCTATATACATTTCAAAAACTACAGATCTATGAAGAATTGTCAATACCTTTATTAACCTTTTTATTATATACATGTGAATGGTAACGTATTTTTATTATAGTTCAACACCTTGCTAATGCATCCTGCTACACTGCCCTTTGTGCCATTAAAATGTTGTTATCATAATATTGTTGTGTAGAAACTGTGTGTTACTGAACAATTCCCCCGAGGGCCAAAATTCAGTCAAATCACTGCAGCGGGAGTTTTCCAACTGGGGTCTGCAAACCTAGAGTTGTCTGTCAGGTAGACAAGATCACAGATGTGGTGTAAGACCAGCTAAAAAGGTCTTTTAACATGACACACATTTCTCTCAGCCTCTCGGCAAATTATGTACAAGAGCAAGCTTTTTACTGGTAAAATTCAACTCTCAGGGACCTTGCAGGAGACAATAATATATCATTATATATATAGAGGTCCTTGAGATTTTTTAATATATAGTTTTTTTACATTCAACACATTTCAACATTAGGTCAATGGATCTCAGGATTTTCATTCTTTTTCAGGGGAACTGTCTGTAAAATTGGGGGGTAATGACCCCCCCCCCCCCGCACCCCCTCTCCTTTACATCTACACCCCTGCCCCAGGTTAAGCTCAAAAGGAACCTCAGGTACTCATGCCCTATTCATTTGAATGTGTTACGAGCTTTGGGAACTGAAAAAGTATAAAAGTCAAAGGTCCAATGCTCTAAAATACTGTGTGTATTTATTTTGGACAATGATATGGCTGTCAAGCTGTTTCTAGTCCTTGATCTCTTTCCCTACATCTACTCTCCACTCTCCATCTCAATGAATCAAATCTGTTTTACAAAGGCCATACATTTTTTTACATCAGCAGTTGTCAAAAACCTTATACAGACAACCCCCCCAAAACAAGGCAGAAGATTTTGAAGCGCTGACTCTAGAACCCCCCCCCCCC
>JACXGJ010003701.1:0-51477 GCA_016801105.1 Esox niger | reverse complement strand
ACTCAATAGAATACATTCCTTTTGTTCTATTACCACCTAGGCCTGACACAAAGGGCATACTGTCCTTCTCCACATGGGTAACCTCTTCAACTCATTTAGGGCTTACAGTATCCTGCCATATTGTTCCCTGTTGTGTTTACCTAAAGGGACAACTGCCCCTACCGTCCCCCACAATCACATTCCTAAGGAACAAAGGACAGATACCCTTAATGGTTTAGGCAGTTGAGCAGACGGTCAGAGAACCTAATGATTGTCTGAAATAATACAGATGCATGTCACAACCAAAGACCAGAGTTACACACCATGTAATAGACAAGCAAACATGTCTCCAAAATACATTAGTTAAGAAATTGCCACAACACCATACACAAGGTTAGTACATAGATGATACAGCATGACCAGAAACAAGGTTAGTAAATAGATGATACAGCATGACCAGACACAAGGTTAGTACAGAGATGAGACATCATGACCAGACACAGGATTAGTACATAGATGATACAGCATGACCAGACACAGGGTTAGTAAATAGATGATACAGCATGACCAAACACGGGGTTAGTAAATAGATGATACAGCATGACCAGACATGGGGTTAGTAAATAGAAGATACAGCATGACCAGACACAGGGTTAGTAAATAGATGATACAGCATGACCAGACACAGGGTTAGTACATAGATGATACAGCATGACCAGACACAGGGTTAGAACATAGCTGGTACAGCATGACAGACACATGGTTAATAAATAGATGATGCAGCATGACAGGGTTAGTACGTATATGACACAGATCAATGGATTTACAAAAGCATGAATAATTTAACATGTAACAATATATTGAATTTAAAATGCTCAGTTTCTTCACCAATAATCATGAAACAGGTTGCAGAGATTTATTTCTCTTGATTAAGAACAATTTTGTCTCACTTCAAGGTAATATTTGTCTAATATTCTTGGTGTAAGTTTAAACTGATGTCATTTTTTGCTAAATTTTATCAAGGCACATTATACGTTTTTTAAGAAAGTACAAAATATCAAAACATTTCTCAGGCCATTGTTGTGTTTGGACGATGCATTGTATAACCGGGCAAGGTGTGTGAAAGAATCACTGGATGTTAATAAACACTACGTTTTCATGTTGTCAAATGATTGCATTGTCAGTAAAGACATACATGTTTGTCTTTCCAAAAACAAGGCATATTGAAAAGATTAGGGTTTCAATCAATAGGGAAATGGCTGAGATTCGGTAGCTTTGTCTGATTACCCTACTGTAGAGAGAAACAGATGCTTTCAGTACAAGAGACATACAAGTCCATTGCTACACAATACCTTTTTTAAGTTGCATAAAGATAGGTGAATTACTTAACCCAGTGTCCTTACACATTGATGCTAGATAACCAGTCTGGTGACAGAATTAATTGCCAGGTGGTTGGTAAGTATTGTTTGAAATGCTGCTCTCTAAATATCAACAAGTTCTCAGTACATGAGCTGTTCAAGATCCAAGATCGCACTGTGACATTCAGTGTCATGGAAAATAATGAAACGAGAACATGCATGGTTATTCTCTCATACAATACATTTACTGTTGGTGGCTCGTGTATCAATTCCCTGAGAATAGTAATCTGCAGAATCCCTCAAATCTAACACATTACCATTGCCATTGTCTGTAGCCAGCCATTGTCAAATGAAGGGTGTTTCTTGAAAGTGTCCATAGTTGCTCTGTTAACTTTTCAATATTCTCTTATGTCCTGTTCACATCAACAAAACACTCATAAACAATTGTGCTATCTTTAATGTCAACCATGGCTCTGTGAAAATATCATTAGTAGCAGAAATGTCCATACATTACACATTTCCAAACTGAATACTGGGTTATGAACAATTCCTACCATAGGAAGAATGGACATTTTACTGGGAAAATTCAAATGTGTGAGCATTACAATGCATGTTAGCTAACCCAACATGTGCTTAGACTGTCTATAATGTCTGAATCACGATTCTGGGCTGCCACAGAATCGAATGGACTTGCCATTCCATGAAGACTGCAGCATTGACTGGTAGCCCTAATGAGGACACGGCCCAAAGTCCTAATGAGGACACAGCCCAAAGTCCTAATGAGGACAAAGCCCAAAGTCCTAATGAGGACACGGACCAAAGTCCTAATAAAGACACGACCCATAGTCCTAATGAGGACACGGCCAATAGTGTGTCTCAGAGTGCAGATGCACCTAAAAAGAGTGTCCCACAGTCAGTGTCAGAAATGTCACCTGTATGGTCAGCCTCATAGCCCAGCTCTGAGCCCGTGGCTTTAGTGTCTTGACCTAGTTTTTCTAGAATGTCCTAAGGGGGCAGGGTAAAAATTAAAATGTTGTCAAAGGTGTCACAAGGCTGGTGGCAGGACACAGGCGCAGAGAGGATGTGGTGATGGTAATCCATGTGTTTAATGAAAGTAAAGAAACAAATGATAGCAGCTACTGTGACTGGGTAAAGTGCAGCAACAACAACTACAAACCATAATAATCCACACCGAGTGTGGGCAGACATTCACCTAAATGCGTTCCCCAATAGGAGGCAGGTGTGGATTGTTGCCTGCAATTGGGGAGATCAAACTAAATAGAGGTGCCTAGAGGCTCCTTCTTTTTTCCTGTGCTGACTATGGCCCCAGCCCAGTGCAAAGATGGCTAGGGGCATAGCCAGGACATTTCAAAAGGGTTCTATTGCATTTAATAAAATGTTGATGTTTTCAAGCAAATACAACATATTGAAAACGAAGTGGTAGCAATACGATGTTGAAACACAGTGGCTATGAAAAACAAACCTAGAGAGCAGATTGGCTCTGGCGGGTGGCCAGTCCTATTCTGGCTGTCAGGTGAACACTGTAATAATGCATGACCTTGAAAGGCCGCTGTTCATCAATATATTTAAATATTCAGATGACCAGCGAGTTTTCAATGACCAATGCAAAATATAGTGCACGGTTTTCTCCCACTTCCCAAAACCCTGGGGATGCACAGCCAGACAGAGATATCTTGTCAATGACTCAACCCACTCACATTCACATGGTATGGGATAGGGGAAGAAGCGTAAGCTAGTGACTCAGCCCCCATAATATCACTGGGTTGAGAATGTCCTGGATATTTGAATGCCGTGCAAAGACAGCAACGGGGTTTGGTCTACCATTCATTAACAACATGAAAATGTAAAGGGGTCGGAATACTTTATTTCCAATTATTCTAGAAATTCCATAAAGTGCTGTAAACTGCATAAAAATTGTTGTTGACACACAACGTCACAAACAACCTGAACGACACAACCGGGCAACAGCCAGTCTTCAATAAGAACGTAATCTTCTTAAATAAATACTCAAATGAAAATATTAAATTTTTTCGTCGGAAGAGTTTTAACAAGTTCTAAAGGGAGGCATTCACAGTAATAAAGAAAGTAATCTTTGTAATCTTTTTGAGAATCATTTTTGCCTTACTCTGAATTACTATATCACACATGTCAAATTCATAACCGACGCAGTGGTAGATGAAACACAAATATATTTATGAAGAGAATGTTTTTAAACCTCCTAAATTGTTCTAGATGTGTATTACTGCAGGTTTATATGCTCATAATCTGTAAATAAAATAACTCAATCAAACCACAATTACCCTTTAATTCAGTGTTGGGAAGCAAATGCTTTTGATTACATATATGATATGAGTACACCTGGCCTGTTGTCATCATTTGGTCAAAACATCTGGGATACATCTCAATGTTTGACCTTTTCTAACATCTCATCCCAGCTTGGCATGTTGGCTTGTGCAGTTAGCCCATTAGCAGTCTATGGAGATGTTAGAAATGGTAGACGTTAAATCCCGCAACCAATATTTATCACAAAAAATGTATATGACATGTGCCAAAATAACAAGATTGGGGTTCACAAATGCTGTTTTCACTATGACAAAACATTTGTTTGTCACGTAGCTAATTATTATTTTACAATGCTCTATCGAACTGCATTAGTGGGGGATGGTGACCCTGCGCTCCTTAATGAGAGAGTTAATTACTTCAAGCGATTTATGAACTAACGACAAATTGTAGATATTAGTCGTTATTCCCCATTGACCCAAATTGGCCCTGAAAATTTACAAGTAATTTTGATAAAATTATACAAGGGATTGACCTCAAGTTACTGCCCAATAAAAATCCACATTTTGATACACAGATCATTTCATTAGATTGTTTATATACTTGCATTTGTGTCCAAAGCTTGAATTGGAGAAAACACACTTTTCAATCAAACAGCATTTCTATATACTTAAAAAATGTTGGAAGGAAAACTATCCATAGTGTAAGTCAGGGTTGATTTTTGCTTTTACCTGGCAGGTGATTGCATTCATCTTGAATTAGATGTTGGAATAGTCCCTTGTCCGGAATTGTCTACAGATAATTCGCACTGCTGCAAGAAAAAAAACATAAAATAATGTATACATAAATACAACATTTCATACATTTCGGGAGAAACTATACATGTGTCCAAAGGCCTTTTTTAAAACTAAGTGGTCACAGTGTGGACATAAGATTACAGTCCAAATGATAACTGAATAGGAGAAAAGCTTAGAGCCATAAAAGAGAAGCATAACACATATATGATCTACTGTAATTCCATGAAACAGAGCAAGGACATTACATAATAATATATTGCCACTTATAACCTTAAATGTGACAAGTGATCAAAGTAAAATCCAATTGAACAAGCCAACATTCCCAAATGGAGTGTACTTATAGAAGTCAATAAAACCATTTACCTACAGTTATTACATCAGAGATCATACTGCCCATCATATACTCACCAGAAAACACATTTTAGTTGGGACAAATCACGGCTCCAATAATAACATTTAGGTTGGGACTAAACATGGCTCCAGTAATAACATTTTGTTTGGGACTAAACATGGCTCCAGTAATAACATTTTGTTTGGGATTAAACAGGGCTCCAGTAATAACATTTAGGTTGGGACTAAACATGGCTCCAGTAATAACATTTAGTTTGGGACTAACCAAGGCTCCAGTAATAACATTTAGGTCGGGACTAAACAAGGCTCCAGTAATTACATTAAATCAAACCTTCCAATAGTTACCTGTGTACTGTAATTTGGAAAGAAAGAAATGACCAGTCCTTAAACATTTATTTTGGTGTTGAGTCCCTCAGTGACGGCAATGATGTTAGTAGCTTGAACTATTACTTCTACCCCACCAGAGTCACACATTTCCACTAGTTAAGTCTGAACATTATCAGACAACTGGTCGGGTCACAGATGTTGGGCCTACAGCATCCATCCCTCCAACATACTCATGTCGACTCTCAGCCTGGATGTGACCAAGGTCGGGGAGTTCAATCGAGCTGATCTGAGGTTGGTTTCCCCTGGAGGTGAGAAGCGTGCTGTCTCCCCTCTGCCATATGTTGTCATATCTGTCTTACAGCAGATGTTACGTCCCCTCAGCTCGGTGCGTTTTGGTTCCTCAGCTGACGCCGCTGCCGTCTGCTTCCTGTTTACATGGCCAGTGGCTACAGTAGAACAGGCCCTCTACACGCTCAGTGCGTGGACAGCTGAAGTCCGACGTCTTTGACAGAAATGCTGTGATACATCTCATACTTTTGTGATCTGTCGTATAACTGTTGAGCTAAATGCATTTGAAATTTGTTGAAATCTGCGCGCAAGCAGTCTTAATGTGAACAGTCAGCATTGGTTAAAAATAATGTAATATAGCTTTTACATCAGACTTGGTACATCCTGTTATTAGTTGATCCTGTATTATTTCATTCTTGATATGCAGATAAACATTTTAAATATAACACTCTTCTCAACAATCAACAACACATTTTAGTTTATCCCAACCTGTGTGTGTTACAGGGTAATATCAACATTTTCCCTCACAAACTGCAGTCAAGTAAATTAATTAACACTGAATAATAGTACACCAATCCACAATGAAGACACAGTGACAAACTCTTTGAAGTTCTATTTTACTAAAAAAGAATAAAATAAATTTGTACAACGTTGAAACCCAAATAGGATGCCATTTGGTTTACAGACGTATGGCAGGAACAAACGGATGGTCTGAAATATTTTAGCTGGTTTATTTTCTGAAAGCAACAATGTCCCTCTGTGTGTAGTGTGTGTATGTGTCGTGTACATGAGAGTGCATACATATGCAAGGGCAAAACACGGGCTGCAAAATAAAACATTTGCTAACATTGCACATAATTGTCCAACAACAATAATAGCAGAAACAGTTTTAGGGGCAAAAACCCCCACTGAACATATGTGACCAAAGGATGAAAAAGTAAACAGCATTCTTCTGAGGCCCACTGGCCTAGCGATTGTCCATAAGTTTAGACCTCCTCAACTGATGTACTAATACACTATGAGGGGGGGAACCATAGATTCTGCTACAGTGTCCAGCCTGCTACTGAGGACCCACAGTGTTGGCAACCAAGAAGGCCAAAGCTTGACCATGGCTCAATAATACAGTGTCTTCATTATTATTATTTTTTTAAGTTAATAAATACTTAGGTTGTACCTAAAATAATACAGCAATGCAAAAAGAAATAGCATTTTTTTGTTTCACATTTCATTTTTGCATTATATTTTCCACACACGATTAGCTAAAATATCTACCCAGACAAAAGACGTTCAGCAGCTGTGAACGTTGGATAAACGTTACAAATTTGGAGATGGACAGTTTTTATTTATTTAAATGTTTGTTACAAAAAATAGATCAAAAAATGAAAAAAATATAGTTTAATTTTGACAGCGGAGAATGCAAGTAAACCATTTAAATGTAAAGTTTGGTCTATGAGCCAGTTCCTGGTCTACAACTGCACAGTGAGAGTATATGGCTGGAGAATAAGGGTGGGGCAACATGATAGAGGATGGGCAAGTTAACATTCATTGCTGAATATATATTGAATATATATATATATATATATATATATATACATATATATATGCAGGAAACATGTATATGGATGGGCAGAGTTGATACATTGCCCTTGGGACTTAAACATGAATGTTAAGTCCTCTGTATACTGGATTCTGTTTCCATGACGCTCCTTTTTCAAAGGTTGTCGTCTTATCTATTATTGCGATGAATTAATTATGTAAAGATGATTACAAAAAGAGAACTGTCATTTTTCCACTACTGAATCAACTATTTACATCTGTTTAAAAGCAAGCATGTTATACAGTCTCCTCTATGTACAGCAAATATTTTTTTTCTTTAGCTTTGTCTTTATAGAATATACATATTTACTAAATCTTCACAGTTTCATCATATATTCAGTATCAATAGAGTTATTGTAGTTTATTAATGGTTATAGTTTTTATCATGGTGACACCAGGGGCCACTCCCCCAGCTGATGTCCGTTTTTGATATTCAGCAAGCTTGTTGTCTGACATTTGTCTTTTAAATGCTGCTGCAGTCTTCTAACAGATATTGTCCACTTTTTGAAAACAATCTTCATTGTGATTCAGTTCGCCAATTCACAGTTTGCAACCAACGGATACAGTTACACATTTCAAGTTTACAGTTTTTTGGTCTTTATTCATTTTTCATTTGCACTCTTGTTTCCTCTTCATCCTCTTCACCAGTGGGAGGTATGGTAAGTAGCCTTAGGTTCTTTAGTAAAACATGTCAGACACAATTTTCACCTCTGCATCTGAAAATGCCACTGTGATTACAATGTGCTCCCATGTGACCACACATTGAATATTCAGTACTTTTCCACAGAACTCATAAAAAAATTGCCACCTACTCACTATATCCTTATATTGCAATGTCCCCATCTCTGCTACATTGAAAAACATCCACAACTTTAGTTACTTTCTCAGCCAACGCCATGGTGGTGGTGTCCAGCTAGGGTGGCGTTTGTCGCGTGTCTCTGTGGTATATGGTAGTTGTGGGTTGGTCGTTTTTTAAGGCACTTGGGAGGTTTTTGGTTTTCACGGGAGCTCAGAGGAGACCAAGGCCAGGCCGGAGCTCTGGCGGAGTGAGGGGCCCGAGTGGACCGCTTTGGGACAGTCGGGCGTCAGGACGCGTCCGTTTTCCCCCACGCTGCCCGTGATCGACAGGCGTGCCTTGTTCCTCATGGCCTCCGTGAAGGTCAGCTGGGGAAGGAGACGGAAGGACAGGAATAGGGGGAGGGGAGAGGAGTATGGAGACAGCAAAAGAGGGTGGAGGAAATAAGAGACAAAAAGGACAAAGAGGGCGGGGAACAGAAAGAGAGGAAGGAATAGTGAGAAAGAAGAGTGGGACAGAAAAGACATCAGCTCATTTAGATGACATACAAAATGATGCTAGAGGTTTTCAGTTCAGGAAGCATCATGAAGATGCCACATCAAAAGTCACACCACGGAATCACAGGACGTCCATCATGGCCATTCAATAAACAATACCTAATCATACCACTCTATGTGCACATTCAATACACAACTACCATTGATCACTATGGTTCTTAGACATAGCATGAATTATTTGTGGGTAAGAGAAGACAGGCCCAGCTGACCAAGCAGCTGTATAGTGTATGGACATAGGGGCGGGCCCTACAGCAGACAGGGGACACATAACCATGTCTGACACATACTGTGCCAAGACTGTAGATCTGCAATTCTAATATCTCTGGACCCAAGGGAAATATCTGAGTGATAGGAGCTCAAATCAATATAACTCTAAAAGGGGCAGTTAGTTTCTACTTACTTAATGCTTTAACGCTCCAATAATGTATAGTGTTATACAGCTTTATCTTTATGTGTGCTCTGGGCTGTTTCCTCATTAAAACTTGTGCTCCCTTTTATGGTCTGGTTTAGACAGGGGACCATGGGTATATGCAGGTGCTTCTATGCGTCATAGTGAGGGTTGTGAAATTCCAGAAATATTTCCAAACAATCCAGGTTGAAGGAAATAAGAAGCCAGGTAAGCAGCCGGGGAATCCTCCAGATTGGATTTCTAGATGACAAACATTTCTGGGACATCTGGGAAATGTTCCCAAAATTCCCAGAAATCAGAAATTCACAGGAAATCCTCTACGCTGAAACCGATCCTGAAAGCACAAAGGAATTTCTGCAGCTGGGATGTCTGAAAAAATTTGTGATTTTGGGAATGTTTCCAGAAATGTACAACCCTAGCAATAAACACGAACATGAGACATTGTCTTCAGCCAAACAAGCCAGACAGACAATAGCGGTGGCCATCTTACAGCTCCCACCCGGAAGCCAGTAGACAGACGAGGACGTCACATGACCACAAACGAGCAAATCACAAGGCAGAGGAAGTAGAGGAAGCATTGCCACTGGTCACAAAGTCAATCAGCAGCACGACAAGCTAGCTAGCGGCCAGTAAGGGAGGTTCAACTTACAGTACCACAGGAGGGGGGCCTAGAGGGGTGGGTGGGGGACGAAAGGGGCTTCTTGTGTACCAGGATTATATCTTAACATCCCCATCGCTCCCATACCCGTCAAAAACCTCACTATACGTGGCTAAGTTCTGGGTGCTTAGGGATGGGCTGGGGCAGGGGGTGTGGCCAGGACTGTAGCCGGGACTGTAGCCAGGACTGTGACTGAGGTGAGGGCTTGTTCTTGGGCTGGAGCCGCTGGGCTGGGGGCTGCTAGGGGTTGGGTGGTGGGGGAGGTGGTGGTTTGGGTGGTGGCGTTCAGACGCTGGTGCCTCCACCTTCATTCGCTTGGCCTCGTTCCGGGACTTGTAGCAGAACTCGATGAGAGCCACAAGCATGGCCAGACCCAGGCCCCCCACGAGGATATAGAAGACCCCAGCCACGTTGCTCAACGACAGGGCCTGGGAGGATTTGTCCTGGGGGAGTGGATGACAGACAGGCATTTAGAGGCGTGGCAGTGGTGGGGGGCCAAGAACACACACATGCAAGCACATGCTTACATACTGTACACACTCTTACATATACACTCTTACACACCAGGCAATTATATAATACATTACAAATAAACAGTTCATTTTTCTCACACACACACACACACACACACACATACACACTTTCCAGATCAGGCATTCTCTAGCACTGAGCTCTGTTACCATGATATTTCATCTGATATTCTCTTGCTAAAATATGCCTGTCATGTTTTGACTGAAATTAAGGAGATTGTAGTTGTCCAAAGTCTCTCCACTCTCTTATCTCTGCTTATTGTTATGTTGTAATGCCATATTAACTATCTACAATTCTAAGGTTAGTTTCCTGCTCCTAGACTAAGTGTGTTCATGTAAGAGACTTCACCAAACCCTTCCTTTCCCTGTTATGAAGCTGGTCTGCTTCTGATTGGAGTGTGTGAGTGCTAAACAAGTGCTCTATCTTTACACCTGGAGAACTACATTTTACAATTCTGATAAATCTTTTTCATGCATTTTTTGAGAACTTTAAAATTAACAATGGCTAGACAAAAGTGGTCAAACACTTAAACACATTCCCAGAATGTCTGGTCTTTTTCTGGTCTTTGTACCTGGATTGCATGTCTAAGACACATTATTGCAAAATTATAAACTATTCATTAGAATATTTTTCTAATTTGTATTTTTACATAACTTTAACAAGTTGGTATTATATGACTCAAGACTGGGAAAAATCCCTAATTCAGATAGGGGAAATACAATGAAACATATTTTAATTAATATTAATAATATTAATTAATAAGTATGCTTTTTTTACTATATTTTTTGTGGATAGACAGGGCTACACTCCAAAAGCCGGGCATAATTTCAAGAATTTACATTTGTATTTAGTGAATTTATCAAAGGCTGATGCTATGCAGGACAATTGAACACTATCTCCACTGCTAGGGATTTAAAATGTACTCCAGTAGTTTATAAAAATAAACTACTGAAGAAGTTAATAATTTGACTTAGCAACTTTATATCACTGATTGTAAGGGAACATATACAATTTTGAGAAATGTCATTATTTATTTCTTAGTTCAAAGGAGTGATAAAAATAATTTTATTAAAAAAATAATTAGAGGTTATTAGCTACTGATACAGCCCAAACATATGGGGTCACCCGACATTTTGGTGGAAAAAGGGGTCTCCCGCTGAAAATGTTATTTTTTCAAAATTTCACACAGAAATTCAGACAATTAAGTTGGGTCATTACAATCAACTATATTTGTAATATATAAGACTGTAACATTACAGAGCTCTGCTTGAATGTGGGTCAATATATTCATATGTAAGTTGTGTGCCTCTATTGTATTCACCTTTCTTTGTTTCTTATTGGGGATTGTGTCTGCTTGCAAAGAAAATGTATTGATCTACTGGGATTTTTATGCTTGTGTTCATGTTTTTTTTTTACATAAAAAGACATGTTGATGATATTGTAGTTGATGTTATAAAAGGCAACTATATTTTAAAAATGCATTTCCTGTTTTGCAAAAGGCCATAGAGTTCTGTTTCAAAAGAAGACAGTTTTGAGAAATTGCATC
The DNA here is from genome assembly GCA_016801105.1 of Esox niger. Taxonomy (NCBI): domain Eukaryota; kingdom Metazoa; phylum Chordata; class Actinopteri; order Esociformes; family Esocidae; genus Esox; species Esox niger. The sequence goes on along the minus strand of JACXGJ010003701.1, from coordinate 39,983 downwards.
ATTTTTCCTACAAATTCTTGTGATCATTTTTTTTAATTAATACTTGACAAGGAAATACACTTGACAAGTACTTCATTATTTGCTTGGTAGGCATTTACATGCTGATTCGTTTAGACATGAGTTTTCTTTACATGCTTGAGAAGCGCCCAATGGATAAACTCACTAGATGCAATCTAGTGGGCTACAATGACTGGCATACTAATCACGTAGAAAGGCCGTGTAAAAATCTCCCAGCCTGTTCTACTCATCTCATTTCCATGACAATAACAACAACCCGATATGACATCACAGCCGCATGCACTGGTAAGTGCACTACTAAATATACACTATTAAGTAAACACTACATGGTGACATCACAACACATTGCTTTGTGGATGCTACGGTACCACTGAAATGTGAACATGCCTTCTAGTGTGATGTGTTGTAGGCCTTGGGCTATGCCTTAAATCTCCCTTTATACTCTGTGTGTGTGCATGTGTGTGTGCGTGTGTGTGTGTGTGTGGGTGTGTCTCCTGCCTCCCTCTCTGTTTGTCTGTGGGGTGGGTGGGATCATCTGTGTGACATCAGAACAGTCAGTGAGGAGGTGTGGTCCCAGGACATACGGGACACTGACCTTACTTCCTGAGGCCGTGGGTCCACACTCGCCCTTATCGTACCACCATTTGTTTTTCAGCTTGTCTAAGACGCCTGATTCACTCAGTTTCAACACGGCTAGGTTTACCGGAGTTCTTCAAAACCGCACGTGTGAGGTCGCGGGGTCGGGTAGGGGTCAGGGGGAAATAACATAAATAACATCATAGGACATGTTATTTTATGTTATTCAATCAGAAACGTAAAGAGCCCATGTAGAGCACTTAAAAGCTGAAAGTGACGGAGACAGGGGCCCCATTGATGTACATGTCTCTATGCTTGTGGTGGTGGAAGGGCCTGTTGGGTCGGTTTGGGTCTGAGGTGGCTGAGCGCTACAGACATATACATAGGGCCCCCGCTACATCGCTTTCTGGAACGGGCCCATGCTGCCGGGGCCTATCTTACAACAACCAATCAGAGGCCGTTACTGGGAAACCACAACTATTGGCAGGACTTTGTAGCACTGTGCCAAGTAAACAACGACAAGGTATCAATGGTTCATTTACTCTTTTTTTAATTGTCCTTAGAAAATTATTATTCTACACAATGCAGCTGATTCCTGTCAAGAAACAATATCCGGCTATAAATACAACAATGTAGTTGTTTCCTGAAGGGTAAACCTGAGTTGTTACAATAATGCCCTTGCACTCATCGGACTCTCCCCACATGTCGACCGCCTCAACAAGATATTTGTTAAGTAATTCAGGTGATGAGGGGCAAAAAAAACAACAGTGCTGGGCCACTTCAGATGTTTGAAGTGTTACAAATAGGTGAACAATAACATACCGAATGCCAATATTTGTGGTTTGACAGTAGACATTCTCCACTCGTCTAGAAGTAAAATATGTGCCACCGTGGCGCGTCACTTGTTACTGTGGGGTCAGACAATGGGTGTCGCCCCGGCAGATGCCCCCGTTACCACAGCAACAGTTTTACCCAATCGGCATGGGGCTGACACACGGGTGGCTAACCTTCTCGCCACCTCCGCCGCTGCCACACTCGCCCTTGTCGTACCACCACTTGTTTTTCAATTTGTCCAACAGGCCTTGCTCATTCAGTTTTAACACAGCCAGGTTAACTGCGCTTCTTGAAAACGATAAAACATATTTGGGTGAGGAAAGGTGAGTTGAGAGCATCAAATTGGGGATGGGGAAAAGGAAAATTGTAAAGGGGGAACAAGGGTGGAAATAGGGGTGCGTTAAAACTCTACGTGTAAAAAGAAACCCTCCCACACCCAGTCTCACTCCACACACACTTAAGTCCCACTTTCACTTAGTCATGCGATGCTGTCAACGGGAGACTAAGGAACATTTTGACTTAAGTGGAAGTTGGTATTTTCCCCACAGTTAGGATCCTTTTACTGGACACAGAACGGACAAAGCTCTTGTTGGGACTTGGTTCACTTCAGAGTTAAATTAGTATATTAGTAAATTATATTCTATCTATTAATTTTTCTCAGGTTTTACCCTCATGGCTCCTGAGCAGAATATCTTTAGTCGATCTCTACATAACCTGATTGATGGTTAGAACCAGTAAGTTTCAGACAGCCCCCTGTGGTTCCCTAAATACAGGAGTACATCGACAGGGCCCAGTGGGAAATGTCCTTTTGGCATATATATTTATATTTTGAATCAGAAGTAAAACTTGCATCAAGAGAGATTTGTCCATATGTATTCAGTGCCTTTCAACTCGGCTTTGCAGTAAAATCAAGTACACATCAACAAAGAGCGAGACGAAAATTTTCCTTCATTATTGGCACACTAAACATGAGCAAAAATAGATTGTCTACAATGAGTAATGCAAATACTGAGCTGAATGGATCCTAATACATTTGTTCAGAGAAAAGGATTTGGTTTAGTAAATAGTATTGTTTGTTCTTACAAAGATGGTATGAATTATTGGTAATCCTGTTTCCAGAATGATTGGTAATCCTGGTGCTTATGCGCACCTCCCATTGCCAGGAAAAAAGCACTCATGCCTTTGCAAAAACGTTAAAAAACACAGACCATCTCTCCAACATTCTTGATATCCTTCTAGATTCTTCATTGGTGCTTATGGACTGCCCTTTTAAATTCACACCAACTTAACACAACACACTGTAGATTGCTGTGTGTGGCCAACAAGTTGGGGCAAAGACATCTGTCATGATTTTAACAATTACTAGATTTTCTGGTAATGAAACTCTTGGACAGGAACCCGTGCCGTGTCTAGATGGCATATAAATGGAACTCTTTGGCCTTGCTGGGTTTTAAAGAGAAAGAGGTGCATATAAAGAAAAGCCTGTATGCCCACATTAATGTAATACTGTAGGCCTGTAGTGTTTCCAGTTGCCCTGTGGCCCTTGTTAAGGTCAAGGTAGCGTTGCACCATTTGGAAAAAGTGTATATCATCACGATAAAAAACACTTAAAAATAGAAATCGTGGCCTACATAATGTGCTGTTAAACTGAATAAAAATCTAGTTTAAGTTGAGCGTTTTCTATTTTCCACTTATTGCTAATTTGAAGGTGCAGCCTGTGTCAAATTATTATTTTTACTGCAAATTTAATGCAATGGCGTTTGCAGCGTTTGCTACGGTGGTGCCACTGTCATAGCTGGTTAGGCAAAAACCCTTGTGGTATATTTTCTCCTATATTAAGTATGTTTGCAGGCACTGACATAGAAGCTGAAACTTTTAATAACCATGCTGTTCTGTATGTGGGACAATACCTTGGTACCAATCGCAAACTTGAAGCAGACGTATTCGCTAGCAGTTGCAGTGTTAACTCAAACTAACATTGAAAACCAATCTAGAACTTAAACAAAATGTGTCCAGGTATTTAAGTAAACGACAAAAGTACCTACAAGACCCTCCAGAAAAACTATTATGGACATACAATGCATGCCCGTTGCCTCGTGTGAAACACATCTCATTCACCTTTATAGAAGCCGAAAATCGCTTTATTTAGCGATTTGGATATTGCACATATCAATGTCATAATTTTGATCACAATTGTATTATTTGTATGGCCCTAGGACGAGTGCATCTTGAACTTTACCCAGTATGAGGATGTTTTACCTGGTAGTCTCTGGCATCCAGGGCCAGTTCTAGGCAGAAGGAAAATAAGCAGTCGATCCCCGACCACTAGAGGGCCCCAGACCGCTAGGGGGCCTCAGACCGCTAGAGGGCCCCAGACCGCTAGGGGGCCTCAGACCGCTAGGGGGCCCAGACCGCTAGGGGGCCTCAGACCGCTAGGGGGCCTCAGACCGCTAGGGGGCCCAGACCGCTAGGGGGCCTCAGACCGCTAGGGGGCCCAGACCGCTAGGGGGCCCAGACCGCTAGGGGGCCCAGACCGCTAGAGGGCCCCAGACCGCTAGGGGGCCTCAGACCGCTAGGGGGCCCAGACCGCTAGGGGGCCCAGACCGCTAGGGGGCCCAGACCGCTAGGGGGCCTCAGACCGCTAGGGGGCCTCAGACCGCTAGGGCCCCCAGACTGCTAGGGGGCCCTCTACCACTAGGTTAATAACATTTTGCTTAGGGCACCCAAAAAGCAAGAGCCAGCACTTCTGCCAGGAAAACCTTTTTCCAAATAGATCATCCAGCAAGACAATATTAAATATAAAACACTGACCACAAAATTAACTGATCTCAGCCTCTTCTGGACTGGACCTCATTCAAAATCATTGGTGTGAATTCAAGAGGGCAGTTCATGGGAAAGGTGCTTTCTTAAGCACCTTTGACCTTTTTCAGCAGGTAAGACAGAGGTGTTTAGAGAAATTTTCACTGCAATTTCGTCAGTTCATTGTCTTGAAAAACGGTGTGCCAATTTGAAACCTACATTGAGAAGAAATAGCTTTCTCTTAACGACTGCATTAGTATGAAAAAATAAAATTATCTAATATTTTGAGTGTATTATAAAGCTCAGGACTTGTATAACTTATTGAATACAATGTTTTTTTACTAATCCTTATCAATTATGCCAGTAATGTTGTAAAATATTTTTTGACCAAAAGCAACATACGTAGAAAAAATATATTGGTAAATGCTAATGCGAGGAGAAGTTAAATACAATGCAATAGTTGGTTTAGTATTACTGCCGTGTGTAACAGCAACCTTGTCTGATATGACAGCTGCTCTGCATGCTGCACAAGTGAACTTCCCAGAAGTTAAGAGTTGGGTTTCTCTGCTAAGATGTTGCATGCATCAACCAAACACCTGCAGTTCCCCTTTCTTGACTACGGAACACTGATGATCATGTTGAAACTAGAAAATGGCCACTATCAGGAACCACCGTCTGTGGCCTTTCATTAATTAGACCAAAGTATCTCTGTCTTCTCTATGAGCCAGAAACCGAGAAGCGGACGAGTCGTCAGTAGAACTGCTCATGTCCTTTTTAATTTGATTCATTTAGCAGGTGCTGTCATTCAGAGCCACTAGCCTTTAGAGCATCATCTTAACAAAGCTTCGCGACTAACGCACAAGACAGCAGTAGTAAGCAACGACTTACTCCGCATAGTAGCTGTTAGTAAATCTGTTCATCCCAACTGCAGAAGAGTTTGGAAATACGCCGCACCACCTTCGAATCAACTTTGACTTTGTTAGAGGGGTTACGCTGGCACATATTTAAAGCCATATGCTATGTTTCAACCATGAAATGTCTTGTAAACAGTGGCCTGACTGTACATCATCATGTGCATTAGATCGTGCCTTCAGGAGCCACGGACTCACAATGTGGAGATGAGTAGGTCTGATCACAGTGAATACCCACACGCAGAATGAGCGATGTGAACAGTTGTAGACAAGACCACTGTGCAAAATCATGCAGGAATGCAGGATCAAGTCCGCAAATATTTAGTGGACATCGCGTGCAGGACTCTTTCTGCAAATATTTATGGGGCCCAGCATGCAGGATCCTGTCTGCATTTATTCAGGGGAACCAATGCAACCCTTCCCTTTAACCCTCACAATCGGGGGCCCCAGTGCCCTCACACTGCTAGCAGAACTAACAACAATCATTTCTATCACTGATATTTGCTTGATGACTTGTAAAGTGAGAAGTAACATCTCTTTTCAAAGAGGCACATTGCAGTCCACCCTCAATCTCAGCACAGCAGTTTCTTGAGTACCTTTGACCATTTCCAGAAGGAGGTGAGACATAATGGGGGACACAGGGTATAGGAGTTGAGGAACCAAAATGTTTGGCATCACAAAACCCTATCGTTAAAGACAAGCACTGTCAGTGGAATTTACAGACAGGAAAAAATGGAGTAGGGTGGATATTAGTTCAGTCTGTGAGTATGTGGGGGGTGTTTAGCAATGCCCAAGTAACTTCCTGTTTTCTCACTTTCCAGATATTCTTTTTTCTAGTATTAAAGACTCCAGTATAAATCTAGGTTTTTGATCTGAAAGACAATGGCCAGAGCAATTTACTTCAATAGGTTATCGTGTTAGTCAAAGTATTATAAGTATGACCTTGAAAAGGCATATCTGATTGTTCCACTTTTTTACTATGAAATGTTATCGATTGGTCCGAAACAGACAAACCCAGCTAATAGCAGCATGGGAAACTAACACCTCAATCGCTTTGATTGAGGCTATCCATAAAACCAGTGTATATAGTTTACCTTTCGATGACAGATGCATTCATGAAGCCTATATACAATATAAATGATGCAGGAATCCAACAAAGTTTCAGTGGAATTATAATACGGCAAGATCTTTCAACTGTGAATGTTGTTTGTTTCTGGTTCTGATCATGGGCACCAAACATTTAGTACAAATGTATCAGCAACCAACATCTGTCTTCAGAGGTAAAACCAGAGATGGTCAGAAAACATTTGATAGATTGATTGACTGAGAGGAGGCTCATGGATCTTAACTAGGTCCAACATAGACCTGCAGTTGGTGGACCACACTGAGATCTCTCTGAAGTTAACATGAGATCAGTGCTTTGTATTACTTTTACAGTGTCTATGTGTTTCCTGATTTTTTCATGTGTTGGTTAATAACATGTCCTGTTGGTTTTATTGTGTTCTTATTGTGGGTCTGCTATTGATGAGTATGTCTTTACACACCAGGATTGTCCAGTATTTGCCCATCATAATTTTTTTCTAACTCATCAAGCTTGGTTGTGTAAGACATTTTCTCAGTAAAGTCTATAGCTGTACATTTCTAGAGTATCTAGCATCAGTGTCTTGCCAAAAACAGGATATTTTGGAATGTTTTTTTAATTTATTATTCTGTCCAGGCGTCCTTCTTTTAACAAAAGTGTTGATAATTAATCTTCAGTTTTCCATCATAGGGATTTATTCGGTAGTTCCCTTCTTTGTGAGTTATTGAAAAACATTCTTGGTCTTTGAAGTATGTGTTGGGCACATAGATGTTGTAGTTACAAAGATAGTACAAAGAGAGTTATTGAATAATATTATTGCACAGATAACGAGTCTCCAATTAACTCTGTGTATGTTTATTCGGAACATATCTTGACTTGCCATAATGATGAGTTTGACTATTAAGTAGATAATGTAATGACTTTAGAAATGAATTAAAAAAAAAGCTTTGAAAATCTTGGAACAGCATGCAGTGTCGTGTGTCTTGATTCTCTGTTGTTGCTATGACAGTTTAAACCTATGGTATTAGTTGAAAAGAATGAGTGATACAACTGTTTTTATTTAAAAGAGAGATAACTGTGGTTGTAATGTTGGAAGCTCTAACTTATAGTTGACTTTTTTCATTAGAGCGATTATTTTGTGTTTTTGTGTTTACTGTATTGCTCTACTTAGGGCACTGATGAAAACAGGTTTCCCTTGATTAAACTAAATAAATGCTGTGTCTTTTCTGCAAATAAAAGCTGGAAAGACTGTGAAAATGCAAGTTATCTTTTATCAGTCCTTTGGCAATGGACTAATGAAAATGTTATCCAGTAAATGCAGGCACACATAAACACACCCAAATATCCACACACACACACACACACACACACACACACACACACACACACATTCATACACTCAATCTAGAATCTATTAAATCTTTCAGTTCCACAGCATACAGTAAGTGATGAGCAGGCTGCTGTTCTTTTGATGAGAGTTACTAGTTATGCTCTTTTAATAGATGGGAAGTTTCTTTTGATAGATGTGAATTTCTAGTGTTGACCAAGTGTAAATACAAGTCTGCATGGTGAATAAATGGTATTTTTGCAGGTCTGTAAATTCCACTGTGTATACAGCAGCTGTAGAAGCTTGCCACATCAGACAGGACTGAACATTCGCATGACTCGCATTAACATCATACCACCGTCTAACATGACATTCTCTACACCTTTGTTCGTAATACCGCCCTATTCCCTTTGGACTGTATATATGCTGGCACCATTCCAGTAACTTTTCAAACATTCCCACATTTTCCAGAAATCCCAGTTCATAGGTTTCCTAGATTCAGGAAAAATTTGCAAGAAATCCAGAAATATTAGAAAAGTTACTAGAAATCAGCAAAATGGATCACAGTAACATATTAGAGTAATGTAGGCTTAGAGCTAGCGCATTTGTGCACAGTGTTATCATGCTGTGTAAACTTCAACGGACACACCCACACAAAGCGGCACAAACATTACCTGACCACCAAGTAGATCTGCAAGAAAAGCAACTGTTGCCATGACTGCATGCCATGCCACATAACACCAAACACTAATGTGAAAGCCACTGCCTTTTCCTTCACCAACGCTATGCATAACACACTGGCCAAAACCAAACCACAAAAAAAAACATATATAACGTGAGCGTTGTTCTGAGCGTTAATATACTTATTCAGGCAGCACGCCAGGGAAGGTGGAATAACATAACAACACGCGCATCGTTGACATATTGTTATACTAGTCCACCCACCTTAACAGTGAGCCCTTGGGAGTAGCCACTCCGTATCCTTTGGAGTCCAGGTTGCCGCCGACTTTCATGGTGTCACAGGGCTTCCGCTGTTCCGTGTACTCGTTCATGGTTGACTCCAGTAGGAAAGCATACTTCCCTTTGCTCTTCCGGACACGTACAACCCCTTCCGCTGTGGTCTTGGTAAACACTGTTGGCTCAGCTGACTTCATGTAGCCCCACATCTTCTCATAGACAGCGATCTTTGACCTCTGCGGTTGGTTTGGTACCGATGGGGAAGGGGCGGAGGAGGGGTAGAGGGGTGGGTAGGATGGGTAGGGGAGGTGGAATAAGCGGGAGCAAGAATGGAGTGGGGTGGAGGAGGTTGCGAGGGGAGGTGAGGTTTGGAGAAAATGGGGAGAGAAGGGGTGGAGGAAGGGTGGGGAAAGGGGTAAAGGTGCATGGAGGAGGGATAAGAGGGGTGGGGAGGAGGTGATATAGATATCATTGCCAAACAGAGAGGAGACATGGAAGGTTAGTGTAGAACAGAGGTACTGCTGATGGAGGGAGTATCGACTGAATAACATCACTGTAAAACACACACTGCTCCTCCAATCAATGTGTAATTCAATAAACATACAGCTCTGGAAAAAAATATATATTTTTCTTAAATCAGCATCTCTACATGTATGGCACCCATTCCATTCCAGTGCTTGCTCAATTCCAACACAGGCACACCTCGTTTTTCTTAATGAGGCACTGATTAGGAGATTACCTGAACCAAATCTTATTTAATGAGGACAAGTATAAAAACCACTGCTGTGGGCATCACTATCCTCTTGCAATAGGACCAGCTGGATGGCAAAAATAGTGCAAGTAGTACCTCAAAGGTAATTTGAATAAAAAATAACTATTCAGCATGACAAAAGAGTTGAAAAGAAAAGCTTTGAGTGAGGAAAAGAAGGGTTCCATTCTGGCTTTACTGGCAGAGGGGTACAGTGAGCAGCAGGTTGCTTCCATCCTCAACATTTCACAGACGGCGGTTCATAAGAACAAGGTCAAGCAACAGACATTGGGAACAACAAAGCTACAGACCTGCAGAGGACGAAAACGACTGTCCACTGACTGAGATGACCGTCAATTCATTTGAATGTCACTTAACAACTGTAGGATGACATCAAGTGACCTACAGCAGCTGAGGTGAAGTGCACAGTGAGGACGGTTTGAAGCAGGCTTCTAGGGACAGGGCTGAAGGCGTTCAAAGCTGGAAAAGAGCCCTTCATCAAAGAGAAGTAAAGAAGAGCCTGGCTGACGTTTGCAAAATACCATAAAAATTGGACCATAGAGGAATGGAGTAAGGTCATCTTCTCTGACAAGTCAAATTTTCAGCTTTGCCCAACACTCAGAGACCTGGAGAGGTCTACAAGCCACAGGGTCTCGCACCCACTGTGAAATTGGGTGGAGGATTGGTGATGATCTGGGGATGCTTCAGCAAGGCTGGAATTAGGCAGATATGTCTTTGTGAGGGATGCATGAATCAAGCCAAATACAAGGTTATCCTGGAAGAACATCAGCTCCCTTCGGCTCTGACAATGTTCCCCAACTCTGAGAATTGTTTTTTCCAGGACAATACTCCATGCCACACAACCAGGTCAACCAAGGTGTGGATGGAGTTGACCACCAGGTCAAGACCATGTCATGGCCAGCCCAATCTCCAGACGTGAACCCCATTGAAAACCTCTGGAATTTGATCAAGAGGAAGATAGATGGTCACAGTCCGTCAAACAAAGCCAAGCTACTAGAATGTTTATGCCAGGAGTGGCATAAAGTCATCCAACAGCAAGGTGACAGACTGGTGGAGAGCATGCCAATATGCATGAAGCTGTGATAAAAAATATGGGTTAATCCACCAATTTTTTATTTTGAACCTTCCTGGGTAAAAACTTTTGTATTCTGTTGTTGAATAATGAATAGGAATTTGTCTTCTTTCCATTATGTGAGGTCTTAAAACAATGCATGTTTTGGTTATTTTGACCAATAAATACTCTAAATGACAATATTTGTATTTGAAGTAATGTTGTCAATAGTTTATAGAATAAAAAACTAAACATTTTACTCAAACACATACCTATGAATAGTAAAACTAGAGAAACTGACCATTTTGCAGTGGTCTCTTGATTTTTTCCAGAGCTGTATTTGGTGTTCTACCCATGGAGTGGTGTGTGTGTGTGTGTGTGTGTGTGTGTGAGAGCTAACCACTCCCACACTGCTCATCCTTTCTCAAATTTCTCCCACCATCTATTGCCTAATTATAGGACAAGGGCAAAATAACAGCATTCAGACACAGCTGGTGTCCAGTCTAATGCTTTACTCACCCTGAAAAACTCTTTAGTGGAGCCAGAGTCTAGGGTCCCGTAGGCAATGTCTGTCTGCTTGGCCAGGTCCTCAGCACTCTCTATGGGAGACACCATGCGCTCCACAGTGAGGAAGGCAGCCAGGTTGGCCGTGTAGGAGGAGATGATGATGAGAGTGAAGAACCACCACACTCCCCCCACTATACGTCCAGACAGAGACCTGGGGGGAAGAAGAGGCAGAGGGGGAGGGAAGGAGGAAGAGGAAGGAGAAAGTAGGAAGTGTTGCAGCAAAATGAGAAAATGACAGAGGGGGGAGTGAAAAAAGTGTGCGTGTGGTAAAAGTGAATGAGAAAAGAAAGGTGAGGAGAGAAGGAAAGATGGGTGAAGGGGTGACAGAGTATCCATCAATAATACAAAGACTTAGGAATGAATAGACATCCAGCAGCTATATTAAATAGTGAGCGTGAATTCCAGCCGAAGGTAGGGCATACCAGAGTCAGAAGGGGTTCAAACACAGCCCAGATGCTCTTACAGCCTCGCTGGCTCATATCCCCGCTCAGCAATTCAGAACAATCATACTTCACATATCAAGGTACCATCAATCAGAATCAGAAAGAGTTTTATTGCCAAGTAAGTTTCACAACAAACAAGGAATTTATAACAAAAAGAAATGTATAACAAAAGGAACAAGGGAAATAAAAACAATAAGAACAGTGGCCTGAGCAGAAAACCAGTACGTGGAGGGTGGAAATGGTTGGAGAAATGACATACAGAACCGTCCCAATGTGCTGCCACTGTGTTGCTGGTTTTAAATGTGTGTTACTCATTGTTGAAGTATAGGCTATTATTTTGCATATTTAGTTTACGACAGCATGTGGACAACTCATTATTTTTTGTTAATTAGTATAGCACCACTCTTGGCTAGTGTATCCACCCCTTGGGCCAAACAACTCAGTTTGAAATGCCAGATATCTGTAGCAAGAATTACAAACTCTTTCCACCAAACTCCTGTATATTTTGTTCCCTACATCAATTGTTGGAAAGCAACAAAAAATTTCACACTGGCACAAAACACTTTCACTATCACCAGCACCAGCATCATGTTAAAAGGACAGTCAGTTACCAAGTAAACAACACTGTCAGTGAGTTCCTTCCAGGTCAAGGGTCTGGTTAATACACATGTTGAGCCTTACAGCGTAGCGCAACTTTATCGTTGTTAGAATTAATTGAACATTGTATTTACATATTATGTTAATTTTATGTTAATTACTTGTTGTCACAACAATGGCCTTGGCCAAAACAGGCTTTGAATCGGCATTACCAGTGTCTGACATTTCGGGTTTTCTGTTAATTGGCAAAAATCATTAAGAATGCACATTTCCCAATCAGATAGAGCCTTGAGTGTATGCAGGACATTTTCATGAAGATACTGCAGGCCATTATACACATTACCGTGGCCAGTCCCCGCCCACTTCAAACCAGCCCAGGGAAACAGATGTGCAGCATCAGTGGCAGGTTCATCTTGCCCTAAACGTTCCACAGAGAGGTTCACGAGGTAATGTTTACCCACGGCCATGAGGCTCTTTAATGCCTGCTAATGGCTGATGTAGTAATCCCTGTCAGGTTTACTCCAAATGTTGTTGTTGGCCAATCATCAACATTGAACAATGTTGTTGTTCGCTGTTTCTCCCAGGAGGTTAAGCGACATCTGTTCCCTCTTACTTGTCTCTTCGTAGTATGGCAACTATGTACAAGTGGCTTTTCTGTGTCCTACAGTAGGTGTTTGTTATATTATTTTGTGTTTGTTTCTAATAGTATCTTGTGCTTACTACTTATATCTTGTGTTTGTTACTAATGCTTGGTGGGCTAGGGATCTCATCGCTGCTTTTTGCAGATGATGTGGTCCTGATGGCATCATCGGTCTGTGACCGCCAGCACTCACTGGACCGGTTCACAGCCGAGTGCGAAGCGGTTGGGATGAGGATTAGCACCTCTAAATCTGAGGCCATGGTCCTCAGCAGGAAACCGATGGAGTGCCTCCTCCGGGTAGGGAATGAAGTTTTATGCCAAGTAAAGGAATTAAAGTATCTTGGGGTCTTGTTCGCGAGTGAGGGGAAAATGGAGCTGGAGATTGGTCAGAGAATCAGGGCAGCGGGGGCGGTATTGCATTCGTTGTGACGAAAAGAGAGCTGAGCCGGAAGGCAAAGCTCTCGATATACCGGTTAATTTCCGTTCCTACCCTCACCTATGGTCATGAAGGCTGGGTTATGACCAAAATAACTAGATCGCGGGTACAAGGGGCTGAAATTAGTTTTCTCAGAAGGGTGGCTGGCCTCTGCCTTAGAGATAGGGTGAGAAGCTCAGTCATCCGTGAGGAACTCGGAGTAGAACCACTGCTCCTTTGCATTGAACGGAGCCAGTTGAGGTGGTTTGGGAATCTGGTAAGGATGCCCCCAGGACGTCTCCCTAGGGAGGTGTTCCAGGCACGTCCAGCTGGGAGGAGACCTTGAGGTAGGCCCAGGACTAGGTGGAAAGATTATTTTTCAACACTGGCCTGGGAACAGAGTTATTTTTCGACACTGCCCCCAGTGAGAGTTGGCAAATGTAGCTCGGGTAAGGGAAGTTTGGGGTCTCCTGCTGGAGCTGCTGCCCCACAACCCGACAATGGATAAGCGGATGAAAATGAAGATGTTACTAATGCATCCTGTTAGTTTTATCATGTGTTTTTTTAGTTACATGTCCTGTTTGTTTATATCATGTATATTATTTATGTGTTTGTTAATAATACATCCTGTCTGCTTTCATTATTTGTTGTTACTAATAAATCCTGTTTGTTTTATTATTTGTTGTCACGAATAAATCCTGTTTGTTTTAACATTATTTTTTATTGTTATTTTTTACTAATAATTTCTTGTCATTCTTTATTCTAATTGTTTTTTGTTTCTGTCATGCTACAGCATTGCCTTTGTAATGTTTTGATTGATAATGCTGTAGAGAAGTAATACTAACAGAGCTTCAGAGGACACACTCCCTTGTTTCCATTTCAGCCTTTCTTCAGCTGACTCAAACTCCTTCTCCTCTCCCTCTCTTTCCCATCCATCTATATTTAGGGCAAAGATACTTTCTCTTTCTTCCTCTTTTTGTCTTTCTCAGTGTTTTTTGCCCCAGTTTGCGTTGATCCGAGGTGACTCCAGTGACTTTTATCCGTGGTGACAGACTGGCATACCCTGATGGTCCAGGCCAGCCAGGGGGAGAAGGGGAGCATGGAGGGGTTGTCATCAGGGGATGGATCATAATGGCCATACGGCTGCCCCCCCAGGATGTGGAATGGTACAGCCTATCTCTGGGTTTAGCATCAATGTTAAATGGGTGACTGGAGCCAGACCACTGAGTTAAAGGGAGAGCCGGGACTGAAGAAGTCAAGTCTGGAGACGTCACTGTGTGTGAGAGTCTGTGTGTGAGTGCGTGTGTCACCGTGTGCCAGCCCTGGTTAACAGTAATACTGACTAGGATACCATTCCTAGGCTTGAGTGGTGACTCGTCCCCGGGTGTGCTCATTCGTTAGGTCAGAGAGGGAAGCAGAGATGGGCTGGCCAATCATCAGGCTGGTTCGGTCTTACTCAAACAAGAGACAGGGATGGGCTGGCCAGTCATCAGGCTGGTTCGGTCTTACTCAAACAGGAAGCAGGGATGGGCTGGCCAATCATCAGGCTGGTTTAGTCTTACTCAAAGAGGAGACAGGGTTGGGCTGGCCAGTCATCAGGCTGGTTCAGTCTTACTCAAATAGGAGACAGGGATGGGCTGGCCAATCATCAGGCTGGTTCAGTCTTACTCAAACAGGAAGCAGGGATGGGCCGGACAATCATTAGGCTGGTTCAGTCTTACTCAAACAGCAGGCAGGAGAGCATCACCACACACAACAAACAGTACAGAATGAATGGGGTTACTCCCACACACACACACTCACACACACACACACACACACACAGACAGACGCCGAAGGAATACATGAAGCTAGTTTAATCTTCCCCTGATCATATTACACACACACACACACACACATGAATACACAACTTCCATTCCTGTCACTGCTGAGACTGCAACTAAAGTGAATGAGATGACGGGTCATCTTCAAGACGGTGTTGTGAGATGTGACAGATTAATCCCACAATCATCAGTAGTCATTAAAATGTAATGCACGCAGGCCTATTTCCTCAGCTTAGAATAAAACCACTTAACTTGAATGAAAACAGTTCGTTTTAATAAAATCACAATCTGCACATAGTCCTCTCTGCGTGTTTTAGTCTGTCAAATCTACTGACATTACAATAGAAATACCCCCAATGAATCTGTCATTTTGGTGTGTGTGGTGGGTGTGTGTGTCCACATACGTTATTTGAAGTCGGCATGAGCAATGTATTGTGGACAGTTAATTAGCATCACAGCATGTGATGTATAATATTGCATAACAGCAGGGCTGTGGAAAGATTACTAAACCGCAACAAAATACGCTGCCTAGAAACCAAAAAATAATCAGTCAGCAGATCTGATGAAAAATTGTCACTTGTTACAAGACAGAAAACTCAGGTCGTTACAAGACACAAAACCTTCAGGCACAATTCTCAAAGAAAAACTGATAAATCTCAGAACAAGAATATCCGGCTTGTTGAGATTTGTCGATATGTTTGAATAAGACAAGGTAAATGACAGTGAGAGAGTAAGGAAGACAAAAGGATTAAGGGAAAAAGCACTAATACACACATGCTAAATAAAAGGAAGGAGATGGAGTTAGAGAAAAACAGAGTGTGAGAGAGATGGAATCAAGAGACTGAAAGAGAGAACCCCATTCACATCATTATAAAACAAAAAGACAACCATTTCAAACATGTTTCCTTGCCCTGAACCGAGAGTTCTACAATGGCAGAAGACCTGCATACTGTGACTAACCCAAAATGAACAAATGCCTTGAATATGTACAGACTTTCCTTGCGGTCGAGAAACCCCCATATTCAGACCTGGATGCTGAAGTACAGTAGGAGCTCCAGCTCCTCCCACAGCAGCAGATTTGTGATCCATTGCCATGACAAGAGATGTGTAACACTGTACATAGCTAATAATAGAACACTGTATCTGCTTTTATATTTTGAAATGTTTCTGAGTGTAATGTTTACTTTTAACTTTAGTTGTTTGTTATTTTGACATAATCATTCTTATTAGTTACGTGCTATGCCAAAGTAAAGCAAGACACATTTCTACTGAATCAAGATACGGAGAGTTAGAATGATAGAGAGCCAACTCCCTTGCTAAGATTGACCTTGAAGAGGTGTGTCGGCTCCAACGATGATATGGCTCAAAACTAACCACTAGTGCCTTATTTATTAATGCAATCCCCATCCCAGCCTGTCCATTGCTGCCCTTATTAAGAATTGAACACATGGAAAACAATTTGACTCTACATGAGGCTGTACAAATTCCCCATCACACTCCCTCCCCGGTAATGCAGTCTGGTCACTATAATATTCACATAGATGGTAGGGAATACTGAAGCAAGCAGCGCTCACCACAGGTGGGGTGGTCCAGACCAACTGCACCAGATCAATAGAATCAAACTGGAGGAAGGCAGGATAAACCGTCTACTGTGTCACTTAAATAGTCAAATGGAAAGTTCTGTTTTCTTCACATACAGTGGATATAAAAAGTCTACACCCCCCTGTTAAAATGTCAGGTTCTTGTGACGTAAAACCAGGTTACTGTAAGGTTTTTATTAGATTTTTTTCCCCTCAAAGATATCCATTTGTTTTTCAATTGAGTTGTTCACATTATGGGTCACATTAAAAGTGGAAACAGTTCTGACATGATTTATCTTTGTCTCATTCTTTTACATCACAGAAATCTGGCATGTTAACAGGGGTGTGTACACTTTTTATATCCACTGTATAGGTCCATAACTAGCATTGTTCAGTTATATTGTATATGTTGCCATTATCATATTAGTCATGCTGATATTACCAAACATAATACAGAAAATGATGATATCAATGTATATTGCAATTTCCTTCGGGCTCCTTTCACTTTAATTGTAGATCCACTATCTCACAGTGTTTCCGTTTGGTAATGAATGCATTTAATCAATTTCACAAGAACAAATTATAAGAAATAAACATTGAAATGTTGAATAGCACCTCTCAACTGACCCAGGATCGAGATTCCATAATTAATTAAAGCAGAAATGTGAAGTTAATTGTTTTCTGAAAACAATGTGACTTTTAGTCCTAATATTGTAGCATCTGTCCAGTCGATACATAATGAAGCATGTTTGGCCAATGGTTTGCTATCGTGTATGTCGTGCACAATTTCTGACCAAGGCAGATAGTGAAGGAACCAAAAAATATCTATTCTATTTTTATTTAGTATAGACATTTCTACCTATGTACTTAATTTCTGTTCTAGTAGCCAAACATTGATATGTTAATAGTGTACAGATGTTTCTGTAATGTGTGAATGCAGGGACAAAAGGGTTTGCTTGTTATTGCCTAGCTAACTTGTATCTCGAGATACCACCACTCTGTCTAATGAGATGGCCATAATGTTTCCCTAATTGATAAGGGGTCTATTCTTCAGGAATAGTTTTTTATCCTTTGGTCAATAAACCAATTCTCATGCCTTAAGTTCTGGGATATAAACCAGAGCAGGGCTTGGGGAAGCCCTCTTCTGCATTTTCCTTTTTTCTGCCTGTATCTTTGCTCTTGCAATCATCTTGAATCTCCAGAGAATTTTTATCTTTGATACTGTAATTGTAATACTCTCTTTAGATATTAAATTAATTTGTGACATAAATTAATCGACTATTTGGAATTAATCAAAAAACGGTCAAAATCCAGTTCCTTCAATAGCAAAAAGTAGTAAAAATATAGGGAAAAGGCAATCATTTGGGACACAAAGTGTCTGTAGTTCTGCTTAACTGGGATTTATTATCCATTAAGGCACTCCCATGTCACCATTTCACTCACACGCTCCCCCTCCCGTTGCTATGGAGACCCAGGGTTACCATAGAAAACCAGCACACAGGGATATAAATTATTGCATTAATTATTATGAGGCAGCTTAGGGAGATCTGGGTGTGTGTGTGTGTGTGTGTGTGTGTCAGAGAAGCAGGATTAACCTTCATTATGATAAAGGACGGAACTTCAGTAGCAGATAATCTTTAGATGTCAGTCATCTCACCACTGGGTCTTCATGTCCCCTTGGTGTTTGTCATCAGTGTAAGTTGTTTTCAGGCTGGCCCTTGCCTTTTTAAGGCTTCAGCAAGATTTGGTTTGGGGACCCACTATGTTGCAGCAAAACATTTTAGTGGCCCTTCCCCTTGATTGCAGAGAGAACATTGTCCTGCAACTATTCACATTTTGAAATAACATGGAGATTTGTTTTTGCTATTTTATGGCCAATTTCCTGCCACTATACAAATGTTGCCATGGGCTGGAATATTTCTTTTGTTTCAAAGCCAGTGTCATGAAATTCTACATATTTTTTGGTAACCGAAGATTCACCCGAATAAAGAACTCAGGTCCACTG
This sequence comes from Esox niger, assembly GCA_016801105.1. Lineage (NCBI taxonomy): Eukaryota > Metazoa > Chordata > Actinopteri > Esociformes > Esocidae > Esox > Esox niger. The sequence goes on along the minus strand of JACXGJ010003701.1, from coordinate 21,590 downwards.
AAGTTACGCTAATGCAACGAAAAATGAAATATTCAGCTAGCGTGGCTGACAGATAAAAAACAGAAAAAAAAACAGAGAAAAGACAAGGTGACAACAACCTATTGGAATGTCACCGTATTCCAATATTCTTACTCTGGGGCCTGTCCACGCTGTATGTGGGGTATCTAGTACAGTTAGTTAGCATTAGTTGGTTTAGGCCGCGTGTCAGCTTTCTGGCTACTTTCATCTGTTGCTGCAGGCCAACCCCAAGAAACTCTGCAGTGTGAAAGAAAACAAGGTGTGCAGGACTGACCAGTGAGTGAGGTACCGTGTCAAGCACTAACTAACACGGGTAGCTAGAAAGGATCTGCCCTGCTGGATTTGGATAGCTTACCGTGGCAGACAGCAAAATCCCCCAAAAGCATAGAAACACATGCAGGAGCCGACAATTTACTAGAATGTTTAAGGCAACGGGCTGATTTGCCGATCTGATCTGGGTATCCACAATGTAGCTGCTAAACTTCAGTTGACCTCTGAAATGACAAGAGTTCTTAGGGTGATGGAATGGGACAGACCTTGTCCCCAGGCGGGAGACTGCTCTAAATCAGACCACGCTGTGTAAAGACTACATCTACAGCATGAATCACTGACTGAACCAATTACCAGTAACATAACATTATAATAACATAGAGCTTTCCATTCAAAATGTAATCATAAAGCGCTTGAGAAATAAAACAAAAGGAATGTCGAGTTCTGGCAGTGATAGTTCCTGACTGGATGGTCTTCCACAGTTGACATTGTGTTGAGGTCGTGTTACAGTGGCAGTAACAGTGGGAGTGTAGATGGTCAGACAGACAGGACTAGAGCTCCTTATCCTCTTCTGTATATTGTCTGGACAATTAAATATCACTGTTTCCCAACATCTTACAGTCTATGGTGAATGAGGATTCCTTCTAATGGAAATAAGTGAACTTAAGTGAATTTGTTATAATGATGTGAACTACAGTCAAAATCATAGGCCCACTATAGCTCCCTTGAGGTAGAGTTGCTATAGGACGTTATAGGAAACATGTAACAGGCACTATCATTTCGACAGTCTAAAGTACCTTTGGGTCCACTGTAAGAATGCCTCTTCTCTGGTCCTGTGTAGGAAGACTGAAAAATACAGGCTGGTTTTGGTTCCTCCTGTCTGTCTTTTTTCATTCTTAAGTTTAAAGACTCTATTATATGAATGTTAAAATAAACTTAGAGCTTAAAAGTATAGCCCATACTAAGTCAATATATAGGTAAAATTATCCTAACCTTGAGTTCTGTCTATCTGAAGGCCATTGGAGACGAAATCCATAATAATCTATGAATTACTTCAGGCTGCAGTCTGCAGCATTTTGCATCGTTAGAATTCCATACATGGAGTGGAAACAGCGGAACAGTATATTCTCAAATAAGTGCACATAATTATTAAAGACCATGTCGCCTGGCTTTAGACATCTAGTTGTGGCTTGAGGTGCAGCTTTGCTACCGTGGTTTGGCTGTTTCCACTCAGCTCCCCAGGATGTAGCCAAGATGAATGATGGATCATTGTGGATTCCGTCCCCTATGGCATTCAAACAACTCAAGGTCAGGGTCGATCGTTAGAAAACCAAGAGCGATAGATAAAATATATATGTAGATATTGAAACTCAGCAATATGACATGACTGCAAGAAGCGGTATGTATACTTATAGAAGTCTTATTATGTTCTGCTATTGTGACTGTAATGCTAGAGTGATATTGTTCACTACGTTCACTGACTAGGGATCCCAGGGACCATCAAGCATTCTGGGGAAACGTATTTGATCGATTTAAAATCTTTCAAGTAGTTGGAGCTGTGCTTGATTTAGTTTTCTTAGTAGAACAGGGTAAATTATATTGTCTTAGAAGTGCAAACACCAAACTAAATTAATTACATCTCAAATACGTTTCATATTATGTTTGCCATTAAACCACTATACATTTAGCTACACCAGCCCTACAGATCAGAAGTAGAAGAAGCAGATGGTGAGTGAGCGGGGGGGTGTTACAGAGAAACAGAATTGCTTGACCCTTAACCCAGAGGTTATGACATATAGCACTGAATGAGTAGAACATATTTGTCTGTGGTCTAGGAAAACAGCTAGAAGATGTGTGTACCCTTTGCTTGTTGAACATAGAATGACAGGGTATGAAACGTAGCACAGAGTTCCAGGGTTTGGATCAATTCAAGTTAATTCAGCAAGTGCTGTTAAATCCCAGTTTCCTCTCAATGCTATTGAGAGGCACCATTTCAATCAGAGAGGAGTTGAATGGAAATTAAATGGAATTGACCAAAAATACACACCAGATGCATCATAGACTACGTTACAGTAGTGCAATCACTGACAGGCAGACAATGAAAGTGCTGAAACAGACATATGTGAACACACGCACGCACGCGCACACGCACGCACGCACGCACGCATGCACACACACACACACACACAAACAAACATACACACACACACACACACACACACACACACACACACACAAACACGCACACAGCAGAGATAGTGGCTAAACTCTGAACAAAGACAAATTGAATTATTACTAACCACAGGCCAATATTATTTAGCTACTGCATTCACTTATTTGAGATAAAATAGCAATTTTAAGGACAGAAAAAAATGTGAGTGCAAATTGCAATTGTACAGTGTGGAGTAATTGTGTTAGTTCTGCAACAGAGAGCAAAAAGACTCAGCCAGTGAATGAAACCGGTTCCGACAGGTTTTCCCAAAGACAACAACACAGCGAAGGACTCTGATGGATTATGTGTATGGAATGTATCGCGCACAGACCGATGATGTTCGGATCAAATTACATTACCAGCATGCACGTACTGTAGTAGCAGCTCATGCATTCATAGCAGTAATTGTTACATGTCTCTCACCTGGGGGAGATGTCACAGCCCTGCTGCATGAAGGCGCCCAGGGAGAACCAGAGGGAATTGAAGATGCCGAACTCGTTGGGGGGCTGGTCACTGGGCGGACCGTCGGTGCCCTCCTCGGGCTCCTCGGTGTGCCACTCGTACGGGCTGAAGCGGCTGACCAGGAAGAGCACCACGCTGACGCCGATGTAGGCGAACACGATGCACATCCAGATCTCGTAGGCCAGCGGGTCCAGGAAGGAGAACACCCCGGGCTTGGACTTCTGGGGCTTCTTGATCATGATGGAGATGCCCAGAGACATGAAGGGCTTGGAGAAGTCGATCACCTCCTCCCGGACCAGTGTGATTGTCAACGGGGCCACAGCGATTTCCGCTTTCTGAGCGCGGGAGGTGGGAGAAAGAGGGAGTGGTTAGCCTTCGGACTGGAGAGTTATCTACGCTGCTGATGGAAGGGCACACAAAACGCTACACAACTGTAGACAACTATCTTAGACAACAGTACCTCACGGTAGACTAAAAATCACTGGAAACTTCACACAATAAAGTGAGTGTGACCCGGACTGCCACCAGCCAATGCCAAGGCAGAGGGCTTAAATGGGGCAGTTCCACTGGGCAGAGCAACGCTTCACTCTGCTGCCACCAAGAGCGAGGGGTAATGGTAGAGGACTGTTTGGAGGTCAGAGTGTTTAACTTGGTGTCAGATTAGCTCTTAAAGGCTGAAAGTGCTTGTTTGTTGTACTGTAAACAGCTAGTCTGTATAACATATGGTGAAGAAAACTTGAGCATCGAGTGACAAGGGCAGATATAGACTCTAGATAATGGCAATTATATTGCTTCCTCTGGGTCCTGTCAGAACGATACAATGTGATTCTACAAGCTACCTTCTATTAATGTTAGTCATTATGAAGCCATTTCAAGCATTATCTCGACTATTGTAAGCCTGGGCTTTAAGAGGCAGAAGAAGTTGTTGTATTGTGACTTCTGTGCCCAGAGTAGTTTTAGGTGAACTCTGATAGCGACCTTAGTTTTACTGTATTTCCTCTTTATTCAATCAGGAAAAAAACAGTGGACCCTAGTGGTTTACATCATGAACGTTTAGCAAATAAAAAATATCCACCAACACAGAAACATTTCAACAAGCAAGCACAAACCATACATCAAAAGCAGACACATTTGTCCTCAAGCAAAATGTCCAGCATTGCTTGAAATCTTGCAAGGCATAGCCTTTCATACTCATTTTGCTGCTTACAAAATAATAGCAAAATCAAGTATTTTCTTTGAGCACATTACATTTGAAAATAATACTAGAAAGTGAGCAGCACCAAAAAAGTATATATAAGTCCCAGAGAAAACATTATCCATCACACACGTCTTAATGGTCTCTGACTTGGAGTCAGATTCACTCAAGTGGTACAAACTTAAACAAAATTCTAAACAAAAAGGTGTCAATAATGTATGTTTTGACATGACCCTGCTGAGATCCTTGATGACTATGGCCTGAGAAATCTGTCAATCTAGTTAACAACGTTCATCATTCACACATCTCAGTATCTATCCTCCTATCTGACACAATCACTGAGCATGCCAATCACCTGGCCAACATCCACAATCTCCTGTCTTTCCTCCCCTTCCTGCCTTCTCTCATTTAAGTTTGGATCTTATTCTGATTGAACACATCTTATAGTGATCAAGTTTGGAACAGAGACAGGGAGTCTCTAATTCCAGCGGATTAATTCAATAGGCAGAATGTCGGAAGGAGAAGGAGATTAAATAACGCTTTTGGAGAAATGTGCTTACATAACAAGACAGACAATATTGGAAACTCTGAAAGAGAGCGTGCATTGCTTCTTTGCAGCAAATCCACAAACCAGCTAATTGTTGTAGACTTAGCAACACTTCCGACCCTGCCTGCCTGGGTGTCGGCTCTGGGTAATTCAGGATTAATCTGCAAAAATATATTTTTTTAAATAGATATTACAGCAAGCCGGCACGTTGCAAAGACGGAGAGAGAGAAAAAACAGAGATCCAAATTCCCTCATCCTCAGCATAATGTACTAAGATGACAGATCGGCTTGTACTGAAGATGCACTAAAGTCCATGACAGGACAGAACTAAGAGGAGACCTTTAAAAATGGACTGTCAGAGGGTGAATAGTCACCAGGCAAGGTCTTAGAGACGGGAAAGTGCTGACAGGCTAAGCTCTGGGTTCACAGCTTGCCTCTGCTCCGTAAGAGCCCTGGAAGGGCCCAAAACCTTTTCAACAGACACCCACAGACATGCACAAACACAAAACATCCAGCCCTCCTCCAGTCCCCCTTACCCCGTACACCAGCTCCCCAACCATGCCATTCCAGATCTTGGTCTCCGGGTCCCGGGCGCCGTACTTCCCGTCGGGCACGATGGAGATCTTGTACTTGATGCCGATGTGTTTGGCGATCTCTGAGGCCAGGTCCACGCAGTAGCCTTCATACTGATCGTTGCCCTCGTACAACTCCCAGTTCTTCTTCAACATGACATAGGGACCCTCCTATAGAGGGAAACACCACAGGGACCACACAGTCAAACTGGCAAACAGGTCAGCCAGTCACAAGCAGTCACAATACCAGCAAGCACAACTAAAATCAGCTGCTAATGAGTGATGTTTTAAGCCCTTTTTTCTCCAATGCAGCGGTACAGTGATGCGGAGTCTCAAACTGCGGCATCACGCTGGAAACCAGATTACATCAATTTGACACGCTTTAAAATTGGGCCAATTGACAAGATTGTGGTTGTAACTTCACAAAAATATGCATATAAATATTTTTATACACAATTTCAACCAGTTTTGCTGTTGGATTAGCTTTGTTCTTTCACTCAAAATCAGACATATAACAGATAGATAGTGGACAAGCCAGCACAAACGCATGTATTTTGAAAACAGGACCAAGAAATAGGTCTACATATTGGAACAAAGAATAAACGTTACAATGAGCTATGATGTTGCACAGATGCCCACGACTGCATTTCTATAAATATGGGGATGCTGGCCAAACATTACGCACAGTACACATTAGTCAAGACACACACAAGCTATTATTACAACGGTGCTCTGTGTTCTAGAGTAAGAGGGGTATAGAATGACAGAGACAGAAGAGAAAAAAACTGAGACAGACACAAAACTAAGAGATCATTTGACAATGAACTGTTTTTTTCCCAAGTAAATACAGGTATACAAAAAATAAAATAACGGGAAACCAAATTCTATTAGTTATTGAAAAACACCTAAATTCTCTAAATTTTGACAGTCTGTTGCAAAAGTAATATTTTGAATAAAATAAATGTAGCCCATTTAAAACCATTATGTAGAGGCAGCTTGCAACATTGCTATATTCTTATTTAAAGGTAGGCATTTTGATATATAGGATGCTCCCAACTAGATGTACCGGGCCATACTTCCTCAAGGCTCACCGTGAAAGGTGATTGTACACAAAGTTGGTTGCGTGTGTAAGACTTATAAGCGGTGCTTGACTTGGGATGAAAGAGGTGCAGGAGCTATCTGTTTTCAAGTCGGTCCATGAGGCCTGTGGTTCTCAAACCTCTCCTGGGGACCCCCAGATGTCTTTCAAAATTGTTGTAGCCATGAACCAGCCCATCTGAATCCACTAGTCAAGGGCTTAATATTAGTAGGCCTGTTGATTCAGATGTAACGGCTTTAGAATACATCTAATACATGGAATGGCTGGGGAGAGTTGTGACAAGCGGTCCAGTCCCTGTTCAAGTCCAGCACAAAAACGGCACCAGTAAGCTTATACTGAAGAGTACGTGCAGGTGCAGCCGGACTGCTCCGGACCGGGCCTAGCAAGCAACAGTGGAAATTCAGTTGGTCTAGTTAAGCGAGTAACATCAAATTCGTTTTCAATGGATTTTTATAGCACAGCCTTGCTAGGGTGCAGTTTAGCAGAGGAATGGTAATTTGCCATTTCCACTTTGCCCATTATAAAATAATCTGTGGACGGCAAACTTTCCCTGAAGATACGGCCATGGCTTGCCGACGCAACACAACAAACATCTTATGAATAGATAAAATGTCAGCCAGGAATGGAAAGATTTGAGCCACATATACATGAGGCATTGCCCTATAAGCGTTAAAAACATTTTAACTACTCTCATCAGATATATTTATAAGCAATTCCCCACACCCACAACTTTTCACCTGAATTCATTTATTACATTGTAAAGGTATTATGCAAAGGCAGAAATTCAGGAAAAGGGTTACCCATTAAAAAAGATTTGACTGAAAGGCACAATGTTCATAGTTTCTCATTCTAACAAATTACATTACTCTGAAAGTGGCCAAATGTACATTGATGAGGAGCTCAACATCCCATTTCCCAAGCACATTTGAATTGACAATAAGACAAAGTCTGTGAGTCAGCTTGGCAAGTGTGAGTCAGTTTTTATGAATACACTTCTTTTACAAAAGCTCTTTTCAAGGGCAAAACACACTCTGGAAATGAATATATTTAATTCCACTTCAAAATCATTGTTCATTATTTAAGTATCTAGAATTATGTCTGTGATTAATATACTTAAATTGAAAACACTTTCTTGTATTTCATTACAGTATGTTATTAATGCATTACATTTACAATATATAAATGTTACTGTCTTTTTCTCATTAATTACAAACACAAAAAACTATTCTGATGTAGCTGACCAGTCATCTGATATCAATACATATAAAGTAATAGTTTTTTTTACATTCATTACTCATAATAAAAAATAAATATTTGGCTGACCAAGGATTCTAAATATAAGGTTGCAGCAGCTCGTAACAAATGGAGAAGCAAGTAACAGTTTTTACTGTGCATGTCAGGTCCTAGCTGGGTGCCTCTTGGCATCTCTATGATCCTGGGGTCCACAGTCAGTGCCTGACCACAGAGTTGCCTCTAGGCATCTCTGCGCTGCAGTTTTGGTTGTCCCCAATTAGAGGCAGCTGCGCTGCGTTGCCTCTAATTGGGAGCCCTATTTATGTTGCTCTGTTTTATCCCGTTTTTGGATCATTGTTTGCACCAGTTGTGTTTGTTTCAGTCTGCGGTCTGCGGTCTGCGGTCTGCGGTCTGCGGTCTGCGGTCTGCGGTCTGCGGTCTGCGGTCTGCGGTCTGCGGTCTGCGGTCTGCGGTCTGCGGCGCCGGTTGATGTTTTCTGTTTGATTGGCAAAGTAGAACATTAAAATGATGTTTCCTTTTGAGTCTGTGCCTGTGTCCTGCGACCGTGACAGGTTACCAGTGTGATTTTGTGCTTCAATTGTTGATAGATTGGAATGAAACCCCATATTTTTGTAATGTTTAATTGCAAATTGTATTGTATTCCTATAGGAAATTAACTGAGTAAGTTAAAGATGGGCAACACCATACCAGTCAAAACTTAAGCTGTATTAATAGGATTCTTGGTAATAGGTAAGAATTTTACATGTTCACATACTGGGTGCGTATATATATAAATATATATATTGGATATGTATGTTAAATTTTGATAGACATGGTGGTTTGAATTCTGAACTCCATACAGACGCCTCACAGGTCCTCAACTGGCAGCTTCATTCAATAGTACACTCAAAAGTGAAGAGGAAATACCAGGATGCGGGCCTTCTAGGCAGAGCTACAAAGAAAAAGCCATAACTCAGACTGGCCAATAAAAATAAAAGATTAAGATGGGGAAAAAGAACACAGACAGTGGACTGGACAACTCTGCCTAGAAGGCCAGCATCCCAGGGTCAACTCTTACTGTGGACGTTGATACAGGTGTTTTATGTTTAGTTAATGAGGCTGCATTGTGAATCTGTGAGGCGCCTGTTTCTTTGTCCCGTTGCTCAGTTGTGCACCGGGCCTCCCGCTCCTCTTTCTATTCTGGTTAGAAACAGTTTGCGCTGTTCTGTGAAGGAATTACTACAAATCGTTGTACGAGATCTTCAGTTTTTTGGCAATGTCTTGCATGGAATATCTTAATTTCTCAGAACCAGAATAGACTCACAAGCTTCAGAAAATAGTAATTCTGACAATTTTCAGCCTGTAATCGATCCCACAATTACTGATGCTGAAGACAGTGTACTAGTCTAAAGGTCAGTTTTATTGATTCTTTAATCAGCACAAAAGTGTTCAGTGGTACAAACATAATTGCAAAAGGGTTTGTTGTAATGATCACATAGCCTGATAACATTAAGATGATAAACTTGGATTAGCAAACACGGTGGAACACAGGAGGGATGGCCTCTACGCCTGTGTAGATAGTCATTCAAAATCTGCAAGTTCCACCTACAGTGGTCAATTATAACATTAACAATGTCTACAAAGATATTTCCAAGTGACCCCAAACTTTTTAACTATAGTGTATACGCTGACTGTGAAACGCTTACTTATGAGCCCACCAATGCAGAGTTATATAGCAAGAGAATAAGATAGGAATACAAAAAAATATAAAAACAAAATAAAGAAATATTGTAACAAAATGGATATTTAATAGAAAATAGTACAAAGATCTATCATATCAAATGTTGAAACTGAGAAATTTCAATTTTTCTGGAAAAATATATGCCCGCTTTGAATTTGATGCCAGCAACACAGAGGCAAAAAAGACTGGAAAAGTTTCTAAAAAACTACATCTGGTGGAATATCGCACAACAAATTAGGGCAAATGGCAACAGGTCAATAACCTAATTTTGTATTAAAAGATCACTCCAGAGAGGATGGGTCTGTCAGAACTGAGAATGAGGAAAGGTTGTGCTCAAAATCTGCATTTGTAAAGAAAACATGAGTGAGCAGGCAAAACACTTCTTATTTCTTATGGGATTCACATTCAACTGTAGGTCATAACAGAAGGGCACAATCATAAAACAAAACAGGGCAACAATGACAAGAATGAACTGACCCCTGTTCAAAAGTCTGCATTACCCTTAGTTCTTAATACTGTGTATTGCCCACTTTAGCATCAATGACAGGGTGCAGTCTTTTGTAATGTGGTATAGCTGCCCATTCATCTTGGCAAAATGCCTTCAGGTCATGTAAATACTTTGGTCGTCTTGCGTGAACTGTACGTTTGAGATCTCCCCAGAGTGGCTCAATGATATTAAGGTAAGGAGACAGTGACGGCCACTCCAGAACCTTCACCTTTTTCTGCTTTAACCATTGGAGTGTCAACTTGGCCTTGTGCTTAGGGTCACTGTCGTGCTGTAAAGTCCAAGAGCATCCCATGTGCAGGTTTCGTGCAGAAGAATGCAAATTGTCTGCCAGTATTTTCTGATAACATGCTGCATTCACCTTGCCATTCATTTTCCCAAGATTCCCCAAGGCCTTAGAGCTCACACCCCCCCAACACATCAGTGAGCCACTACCATGCTTCACCATGGGGATGGTATTCTGTTCTCTATAGGCCTTCTTGACCCTTCTGTGACAGAAGCTGTGAGACGTGTCAAGGTGTTGTCGCGCATAATGTAACTGGGATTTTCTGTGGCCTTTCGCAGTAAAGGCTTCTTTCTGGCAACTTGACCATGCAGCTTGTTTTCGTTCAAGAATCGTCTTATTGTATTCCTGAGCAGCCTGTATTTCTTCTGAGGTTACCTGTGGGTCTTTCCTTGTATCCTGAACAATTCTTCTTGCAGTCTTGGCTTGGTATCACGAGATCCCTGAATTTTCCACTTCTTAATAAGTGATTGAACAGCACTGAGTGGCATTTGCAAAGCTTTGAATATCTTTTCATATCCTTGTCCATCTTTATTAAGTTCCATTACCTTGTTACGCAGGTCTTTTGGCAGTTCTTTTCTGCTCCCCATGGCTCAGTATCTAGCCTGCTCAGTGCATCCACGTGAAAGCTAACAAACTCAGTGACTATACACCAACACTAATTGCAATTTAAAAACGTCACCTTTAATTGCCATTCTCACCAGTTTTTTTGCATGATTTTCTAAAGCAATGTTGCACACAAAGCAAATTGCACTCTTAAGAGCACACTCTGTAAAATACTACACGGGCAAATAGTGCAACAATTTTAGAATAAGGTTTCTTAATAATGTAAAATTGCGAAGTGTTTAGGAATCTCTTTATCTACTGTACATAACATCATATTTTTCTGAAAATGTTGGGGCCTTCAGGTGGCACTGCATTAAAAACGGCCAACATCCATGATGTTATGGGGTGCATTAGTGCACATGGCATTGGTGACTTGCACTCCAGTGAAGGCACCATTAATGCAGAACAATATATATAGGTTTTGGAGCAACATTTGCTACCATCCAGACGATGTCGTTTCAAGGGAAGGCCTTGCTTATTTCCGAAATGCAAACTACATTCTGCACATATTACAACAGCATGGCTCTGTAGTAAAATAATCTGGGTGCTAAACTGGCCTGCCTGCAGTCCAGACCTGTCATCTATTAAAAACATTTGGTGCATTATGAAATGAAAAAAGGAGACCCCGACCTGTTGAGCAGCAGATATCTTGTGTAAAGCAAGAAGGGAAAACATTTCACTTCCAAAACGACAACAGTTGGTTTCCTCAGTTCCCAAACGCTTACAGAGTATTGTTAAAAAAGTGGTGATGGTAATCATGCCCGTCCCAACTTTTTTGAAACGTGCTGCTGGCATCATATTCAAATGGACATATATTTTTCCAAAAAGAATAACATTTTTCAGTTTCAACATTTGATATGTTGTCTTATTACAATTGTCTATTCAATCTAAGGATTAAATGATTTGCACATAGTTGCATTGGGGTTTTATTTAGATTTTATGCACTGTCACAACTTGGCTGTAAATGTCTCCGGACTATCCACATTCACGTTGGTCATGGTTGACAGGCTGGTCAAAGATTTCCCACAGCTTTTATCTCAGTGACTAATAAACTGAAGCAGACACGCTGTGACACAAAAACACATGTACCCGCATATGCCCGTACGAACACGCATGGAGGCAGAATGAAAACAGAAGACAGTAGCCAGTAGATACACTCACACACATACGGGGAGAAAGCCAGCACATGTACATGCTTTAGTTGGCATTCAAAATGACTGATATTCCTCACACACCAGACTGTGCAGATGTACAATAAAAGCAATCACCGCTGTGTTATAAACTGACTTTATGCATCAATTCACTCAAGGTGTTACACCCCAGACCATGCAGTCAGATAATTGTTTAAATCATTTATTTTTATTTTTCACTGTTTGTGGGGAACGTATTACTACCTGAATTGAACACTGTCTTTCTCTCTTCCGATCTCCAGGTCTCTGTCATACTCAAACATTCACATTCACACGTCAGGAGAACCATCTGTGACATCCTGACTGTCTACATCGTGTAAGGACCTGCTCTGCGCATGGCCATCAGGCGGTGGTAAACACGACCCAAGGCATCAGAGGTGATGCTCCCACCCTGCCAGGATACCTGAATGAAACACTGCCTTACAAAGTCCTGCATCATTATTAAAGACCTTTCAAACTCTAGCCACTCAATCCCCATTCACCTGCTGTAGGCCAGACAGTGACTGCCACTAGCATAGTTTGTAAATACCACTAGAAGCTCTAGAGTTTGTCATTATGCCATCAGATTGCTGTACACTCGACTCTGCTGAACACTTCACCCGTCTGCCCACCTACACTGACTCTGCTGAACACTTCACCTGTCTGCCCACCTGCACTGACTCTGCTGAACACTTCACCTGTCTGCCCACCTACGCTGACTCTACTGAACACTTCTCCTGTCTGCCCACCTACACTGACTCTGATGAACACTTCACCTGTCTGCCCACCTACACTGACTCTGCTGAACACTTCACCTGTCTGCCCACCTACACTGACTCTGCTGAACACTTCACCTGTCTGCCCACCTACACTGACTCTGCTGAACACTTCACCTGTCTGCCCACCTACACTGACTCTGCTAAACACTTCACCTGTCTGCCCACCTACACTGACTCTGCTGAACACTTCACCTGTCTGCCCACTCACAAGCAGAGCAAAAGATGGACAAAAACACACATTCACCACTCTCACAACATCTGTTTTTTAGTCATCAGCCACCACTTATGGCATAAATCAAACCTAGATTTTTCACTTGGCTGCATGACATTCATTAAATTGAGTACATTTCAGATATGAGGAAGACAAGCTATTTGAAAATGGCCAAAGTTCTTTCTTTGGTTGAGGTGCTCTTAGTTAGTCCACCAGCTGCTGCCGGACTGGGTGACTGAACACCATTGAGTCCAGTCCTTGAGATGAGGTGGAAATGGATATTTGATGAATGAGATCAATCTAAGAGCCATCTTTTATTCCTCATACCTAAACAGGAGAGACCTGCTTTCAGGAGTGGTAGATATTGATTGCAACTGCATTGAAGAATTTTTGTTTTTTCCAGACACCCCTGTGTCTGATACTGAAATACTTTTCTGATTTTGTCAAACTCCCAGAAAATGGAGAACACCCTAAGGAAATTAGGTCACGTTCCCCTTAACAGTACATTCAGTACAGGCATAGAAAGGTGTGAGGTTCCAAGCTGTGCCACAGTACATTGAGCGCAATTGAACACCAATGTTAATAGCTTTTAAAAAAAATTAAGAATATAGCCAATAAATCCGTTGAGCGATGGACAAAGGCGTTCGCTATCGGTCTCAAGATGAGCCAGAGCAGCCACTGTGGATTCATCATTTCTATACCATTGCAAATTAAATCTTGTCATCAGAAAGAATATTTACATGATAAACAGCTGAACAGACGCTACCTGCCGGGCTCTTTTCACTGGAGTGTGCCTTTTGGCCATATGGTAGATGATGAAAGCCAGAAAAGTCGTAACAAAACATTCCACGGACAACAAACCAAGCTCCCACTCTGCCATGTGAATGCCATTTCATCTTTCCTTCTGGTTTGATGAATAAGAAATATCTCAGCTTTTCACTCTCCCTCTCAATAATTCTCTCTCCATCCCCCTCTCTCTCTGTCTATCCCTCTCTTTCTTTCTCTCCTTCCTTTTTTCATTTCTGGAGTATAATTTAACACAGACAGGTGTGGAAAAAACAGTTTAAATTCGTAAAAGTTGACTGTGGATATTTATCTTCCCTATACAGAAAATCAAGGGTAGCTCCAGGCGATTAGATGTCCCAATTAAGAAATCTGAAAAACAGGTCTTTCTAATGTGAATACCCTAATCCTGATATCCTTCCTCAAATCTTTATAGATGATCTTTATATATAGAAAATACAAATTTAAGATTCAATGAATTGCATGCATGGCAAAAAAAATACTTTTGTTACTCTTTTGGCTTATCATAGATGTCATAGAATTTAATGCAGTTGTAAAGCTTAGTATGTGTATATAAGAGTAAACAAGCATTATTTAGTTCATTATCAAGCGCAAAACACAAGAGACACTATGCAGCAAAGCCTGCAAAGCCTGCATGGATAACCATGATATTAACATGATATACGAAAGCCTCGTGAAGTGTTGTGTGTGAGCTGAAATGATCAAAAATGGATTGATATTTTTACATTTAGAGCAGCCACAGAGCATTTTTGAAGCTCCTTTGTTAAAATCTCAACATCTATTCCTACATTTTGATACTATATAACAAACAAGATATAATCACTGGAATATTCCAAGCATGGATATTCACGTGATGAAACAATAATTTCCTAAAGTTGATCGAGACCAAATTTAAAGATTCAAAGAAACACACACTAACACACACACTAACACACACACTAACACACACACACACACACACACACACACACACACACACACACACACACACACACACACAGTTCATGTGATTTTTGATTAGAAGAACAAACAATAGTCAGATTTAGTCACTTCTATCTCTCCTTCATCCTTCTTCAGCTTCTTTAAAAAATACTTTGGTCAAACTGTATCCATTTTGTGTCTTCTTGAGAGATTCATTTTGGCTCTGGATGGATCCATCCCTGGGGTCAGTTTCCTAAAATGGTAAGCATTAGAATTCACCACGAATCTCTCCGTCGCATCAGTCTGTGTCTTTAGGGGATTCATTTTGGCTGTTGCTGTGTCCAACAATGTCCATCAGTCTCCCAATATGGGCTTTCATTTGGGCTCTGCTTGTGTCCAGTATCTCAGTTTCTTAAAATGGGGTTCCTCACCAGGGGCTGAAAAGAGGAGGATTCTGCTGAGCTATGACTCTTCAATCCCACTTCCATCCCTCCTCTACTTACTGTCTCCCCTTTTCTCACCAACCTCTCTATCTAGAAAGCCAGCTTTACTCCCAGAAACACAGCAATCTATACCCTTTTCACACTACCATTTTGATCCAAACCAAACTGTACTGGCCTGGACATTTTCTTTTGAAATAGTCCTTTTCAGCCCAGTTCCAGCAACTACGATGGATATGTAATCAAGCAAGCTCACCACAACTCGGCTTAGCTCAGCTTGGTTTGGCTGAATAGTGTGAAAAGCCTTATTATTCAGTGCCCATAGTTCATATTCCATGCAACCTGTGGACATTTTGAATTGTGGTGCAGGCAGTGTTAGAATATCAGTTGGGCATTTAGAATTTTTGTGAAGACAGTGTTACCATATCAGTGGCCATTTTGAATTGTGGTGAAGACAGTGTAGTGTTAGAAGATCAGTAGCCATTTTGAATCTACAGAATCAGTGCAAAAACCAGGAGAAACCAAATTTAACAAACAGAAAGCAATGAAACAGGAAGACATTTGGTGTCCACACTATTAGTTTGTTCCTGAGCTCCAGTGAGTTGTTCAACTGGCAGAGATAAAATGATGGCTGTGTAGGAACATGCAACCTTCTGACAACACTGCATAATCCAGATAGTTTTGGTTCTGTGTATGTTTTGTTGTTTCTCTCCCTCCCTCTCTCTCTGTGTGTGTGTGTGTGTGTGTGTGTGACTGTGTATGTATGTGTTTGAGTAATATCATTTGACTGTGTCTGCCCACAATGACTGACACCTTTTAAAATGCATGTGTAGCCATCTCTGGCAGGAATACAGAATGCATCTCATGCATTTTACAAAGGGTCTAGTCATGACAGGTGCGGCACTAACAGTGACACTTTTACACTGACATCTTCATCACACTTCGCTGGTGAAACACAGTCTCAAAAGTCTGCCGTGCCACTGTCAGTGCGAGATTCAGATAATGCATGTTATAGATATTGGGTGTTTTGGACTAGGTTTGTTTAGAATATTATGTTTTACATTATTCATGCTTTAGATTTGTTTTATTGATGATGTGTGTTTTGGCTAATGACGTGTGGTTTAAATGTATTTGGGTGATGTGTGATTTGGATTTTGGATGATACGTGTTTAGGACCTCTACGCTGAGGCTGGAATGTAGAGCTGGAATAAAAAGTAACATAAAGTTGTGACAACTCTAGAGGATGTGTGTGTGTGTGTGTCTGTGTCCTTACACAAGCACATGTCTGTCTCTGTGTATGTGCACAGGCATGCATTTATCTGCGTGAGGTGTAGTGCGTCTTACCATAATAGTGGTGACCACGACTGTTCTATTTTCCATGACTGACTCGTTGGATTGAAGGGCTTCATTCTGGATCAGCACCAACTTGTCTGAATCCGTCCAGTAACCCATCTGAAGACAGTGAGAGTACACACAGTCAACCTAAGTGTGTGTGTGTGTGCGCGTACGCGTGTGTTCCTTGCTTTCTTTGTCGTTAATATGTCTGTTGATTCTCTGTGATACGTTGTGCGTAGACAAGCACACGCTGTAACGGTACATGCGTGTACTGTAATTTCGATAGTATACAACGTACAGGAATCTAACAGAGTGAGGCAAGCTAAGGATGTGAAGATGCCTGTCATTTTTGTCAACGGTTGCCGTTCTGTTGGTCTCTGGATAATAAATGTAGACAAGGTCTCTGTCATGCTGCTGGCGTCAGGGCAGGGGCAGGGAGACGGGCATGGTGGGTAGGAAGTGGGCTGCCCGTCAGCAGGAGAGGATGATTGACGAGCTGGTGGGGGATTTAAAGAGGTGTGTGTTCCCAGCCCACCCTCCTCTCTCCTGTCCCAACCGGACCCCAAGCGTGTGCAGTCAGCCGTTGGGCAGGATCAAGGAGCCGGCTTATTGATGAACACTCTGCTCCACCCTGTCCTTCCTCCATCTCTCTCTCTCTCTCTCTCTCTCTCTCTCTGTCCCTCTCTCTATCCACCTACTGTTGGCTGGAGTCCGGCACGCACACGCGGCTCTAAACATAATATACACGACAAAACACACAGACAGTCTCCAAACCAAAGTATAGTGGTCATGCAGCACCTTGGAGGTCCTGCGGAGATCACTGATGCAATAGGCAGCACAGTGACAGTGACAGCAGGAGAAACAGATGCATCGTGATGTTCAGTCTCTTCTGTCACATCAAACAATGGAAATCGGAGATGACATTGAACCATACAGTTAATACTGTTAGGAAAATGTTCAAATTATGTTAATGTTACTGACTTATTACGGGGTAGATATTATCGGGGCCGTTCGAAATCCTGGTCAGTCATGAACAGAATGACATGAAGTAATTACCGTGTAGCTAGTTTTACTACGTGTAATGACTGAATCATTGCTGGACTGAGAGGAAGGGCAGTAACGTGGAACTAAGGTAGATGAGCAGAGTGAAGCAGTTGTTTTCTTACCCGCCTGGGTCCGTTGTTCTTCAGCTCAAATACATCCATGGTATAGTTGACTCTGCGTCCATAGTGGTCAAACTGGACATTACCTGTTAGTCCCTGCAGACGAACCTGCCAACAGGACAATCAATCAAATAAATGTATTTATAAAACCCCTTTCACATCAGCAGATGTCAGAAAGTGCTTTTACAAAACACCCAGCCTGAATCCCCAGGGAGCAAGCAACAAGAGTTGAAGCACAGTGGCTAGGACAAACTCCCTAAAGGAGCTGATATTTTGGAAGAAACCTAGAGGAACCAGGTTTCTCCAAGAAGCCTCATCATTAGCTTCTTAGTGGCCGATCACTCTTTCATTCTAATTCAGTGCATTCAATGCATGCTGTATTTGAACAGGCCACAATGCACAGCATGTAGAATTTGAATGTAAATTGAATTATGGGATGTGTAATTAAATTATATGAAATTCAAATAGCTTTAAAAGCGCCCCGCAGAATTATTGGAATTCATAGAATAGATGAGAAAAAATACTACAATAAAGTTGTGTAGGTGACCAGATTATTCTCATACTGACATTACCAGAAGTTAATCGAAGTTAAATTGTTCAGAGAAAAATTTAATTTTAATAATCTTAAACTTAATAAAGAAATGTATATGTTTCTTAAAAACACGTTTAGCAAAATGATTGGCTCTTCTGCATTTATTCCTTTGTGCACCCTGCGCAGCTCTTAGTATTTACTCATATGATGACGTGGGAGAACACATAACATGTGTACTCTTCAGCTCATTCCACAGGTTTTCAACAGCGTTCAGGTCAGGAGACGGGGATGACCATTGTCAAATATTCTAACATCATGCAGTTGCTTTACAATAATAGTTTACAATTTCCTTAATGTTTTTCTCAAAAGCAGAATACATATTCCAGAATTAATTAGACTGAAGAATGGTGTGGAAGGTAAAAATGATATGACAACGACAAATACAACCTTCACTATATTGAGTTCTAATCAATACAGTGGAACCCATTTTAAATGCCATGTGTAGTCTTTTGATTGACACATGACGTTCACTTACGGGTAGAGGATTTGTAAAATAAAGGCGCAGTGCTGTCCAACGTCACCACGACATTCTCGACAAGTGTGACTGTTGATATCTATAGGAGAAGCACTTTCTTTCCCAGCAGTTTTTCAATAACATCATTGGTGTTCGATACCTGTTTCAGGGTGCGCTCCATGTCAATTCCCTGATTCCAAGGGGCAGCAGGGTTGGCCAGACAGTCGCCAGCGTTTCCCCTCCGAGAGAGGTCCACCTTCTGTCTACGCAGGTTCCTGAAGGCCTCCGCCATCACCATCACACCATCATATGTAAGAGCCGATGTGTACTGCAGAACACAAGGGAAACATCAGGTGCGTCTGTGTGGTTGGGGGATAGGATGTGTGATTGTGTGTGTCCCTATCAGAATAACCTTAAACTGCCACGCACATTTACACATAGTCTTTTAGTTGTCATTCTGAATAATTAAATTTTTGTGACATGGCACAAAACAAATATGTAGTCGTTTAGAAATATATAAAGCAAAAACATAATAACAGAAAATACAAAATATTCAGAAGAATAGTGACTAGAAGCAATTTCAAATTATGTAGAAATGTGAATATGGACATAATGAATAGAAATCTTAAAAATAATAAATAAGTTGTAGTATTGCCTATACATGGATTACAATGAGCTAATATGAAGTGTACATGTGACCAGTAGATCAGTGTTGCTGGTTGAGGAGCCTTATGGTCTGAGGCTAAAACCTGTGAGTCTGGAGGTGCGTGTCCTGATGCTCCAGTAACGTCTACCTTGCGTTTAGCAGCAGAGCAGCTGAGAGGAAGTCCAGGATCCAGTAGCAAAGATAGGTGTTAAAACCCTGTATCATGAGCATGGGAACGAGCTTAATGGGCATGATATAGTTGAACGCTGAGCTGTAGTCTATGTTGAAGTGGTTTGGGAATGGAAGGGGGTCCATGGTGTCAGGAAGGAAGGGTGGAGAACTTATCCCTGTAGTATCTTTTTCCATCTCTGATAGCCTTCCATAGGTAATATCTGGTAATATCTCCTCAGAGCCTCCAGGTCCCCAGGACTATAAGCATAGGACCAGGCTCTGAGCTTAGCACGGACATTACCATAAAACCAAGGCTTTAGGTTGGGGAAATCACATCATCGATGCCCTTGGAGATAAATGCTGAGACAGAGTCTGCGTATTCATCAATGTCGCTATCAGCTGCAATACAAAACATCAGCCAGTCTGTGATCTCGAAACAGACCTTGAGTGGGGTAATGGATTCTTCACTCCAGCACTGAACTGCCAGAACAACTGGTTCTTCCTGTTTTTGTCGTTGTCTGAAGATTGGAAGGAGAAGAATGGAGGTGTGGTCCACCTTACCAAATGCAGGATGGGGGAGGGGTATGAAGCTATTCCGTATTTGTGAATAACAACGGTCAAGATTCAGGTCACCACAGTTGGGAACGTTAAGGCTTGGTGGTGATTCGGCAAAACATTCCTCAAACTTTGCCCTGTTGAAGTTGTCAGTAACAATAAAATCTGCCTCATGGTGAAGGTCCTCTAGTCCATTAATTACTCTGTGTAGGTCCTCTACCGCGCGTGTTTTATCAGCCTGCGAAGGTATGTAGACTGCTGTGATGATAGGGGATCTGAATACCCGCGGAAATTAGAAGGGCTGTACCTTTTCAGATATGAACTCCAAGTCTGGTGAACAGTGTGCTGAAAGTACTGGAACATCCAAACCCCAGTGAGAGTTCACCGTAATGCAGAACCCTCCACCTACACGTTTACCTGATTCCGAAGTTCTGTCCTGCGGGTAGATGGAAAATCCAGGTGGGGTAATGGCCGAGTCAGGCGGCATAGGGTTTAACCAAGTCTCAGAAAATGCCAAAACACAGCTTCCAGCAAGGTCCCACTGGAAGTTAATCCGTCCATTTAAATTGTCCAGGGATTTAACATTTGCTAGTAAAATGCTTGTTAACAGCGGATTGCATCGTTCTTTCTCCTCCATCGGTGTGTTAGAAAACAAATTGGCGGCAGGATAAAGGAGTTCCAGCAACTGTTCCAGTTAGTTGAGAAAAAGTCTGTATCCAGTTATGAACGAACCTCCTAAAGTGCTTGACGATCATATTGTATGAGTGACAGCGCAGCATGTACAAAAATAGAAACAATACAAACAGTAGTAAGCAACAAAAAAACGATGTAATGAATGCGGAGCCATTGTCATGACAACCTTCCTCTACAGCGCAGCAGAATCTGACTTAATGTAACGGTCTTGCTAGTGGTAGACATCACATAGGGACAGAAAAGACAGTCTATGCAAAGGGTGTCTATGCGATACTGTGGCACTATTCTAGCAGTGTTCTTTCCTTATCTTCCTCATGTGCATTCACAGTGGATGTAAGACACCACATTTTCTGATGGACAAAGACCAATGGTCACAAGAAATGAAAATGTTTATTTAGCCAGCAGGGAAATATGCTCTCCCCAAATGGTCAGCCAAATAGTCATCACTGTGATTTTCACATGCCTGATGAGATGGGTGATTCCCAGAAAACGAAGACAATGAGTTTATGACATGAAGTAGAGAGAAGTACAGAGGACAGGTAGAGATGAGCAAGGCCGAGAAGAGAGGTATAGAAGAGAGGGGTATAGAAAAGAGGTAGAGAGGAGTGGTAGGGAGGACAGAGGTATAGAGAAGAGACAGAGAGGCGAGGTAGTTAGGTATAGAGGAGAGATTGAAAGAAAAGATAGTGGGGAGAGAGGAGAGAGGCAGAAAAGGGAAGTAGTGAGTAGAGGCAGAGGGGAGAGAGGTAGAAAAGAGAGGTAGGGAAGAGCATAGAGAGGACAGGTAGAGTAGGGAGGAGAGAAGTAGAGAGGAGAGGCAGGGAGGAGAGAAGTAGAGAGGAGAGGCAGGGAGGAGAGAGGTAGGGAGGAGAGGCAGGGAGGAGAGAGGTAGGGAGGAGAGGCAGGGAGGAGAG